>PNEQ01097387.1:0-11108 GCA_003012365.1 Medauroidea extradentata
AGACTATGTTCTTTATACATACTGTGGAAGACTATGGCCTTATATACATAATGTGGAAGATTTTGGCCTTATATACATAATGTGGAAGTCTATGGCCTTATCTACATAATGTGGAAGTCTATGGTCCTATATACATACTGTGGAAGACTATGTTCTTTATACATACTGTAGAAGACGACGGCCTTTTATACATACTGTGAAAGACTATGGCCTTATATACATAATGTGGAAGACTATGGCCTTATATACATAATGTGGAAGACTATGGCCTTATATACATAATGTGGAAGACTATGGCCTTATTTACATAATGTGGAAGTCTATGGCCTTATATACATAATGTGGAAGTCTATGGCCTTATATACATACTGTAGAAGACTATGTTCTTTATACATACTGTGGAAGACTATGGCCTTATATACATAATGTGGAAGACTATGGCCTTATATACATAATGTGGAAGTCTATGGCCTTATATACATACTGTAGAAGACTATGTTCTTTATACATACTGTGGAAGACTATGGCCTTATATACATAATGTGGAAGATTTTGGCCTTATATACATAATGTGGAAGTCTATGGCCTTATCTACATAATGTGGAAGTCTATGGTCCTATATACATACTGTAGAAGACTATGTTCTTTATACATACTGTGGAAGACTATGGCCTTATATACATAATGTGGAATACTTTGATCTTGTATACATACTGTCGAAGACTATGGTCCTATATACATACTGTGGAAGACTGTAGTCATATATACATACTGTGGAAGACTATGGTCCTATATACATACTGTAGAAGACTATGTTCTTTATACATACTGTAGAAGACGACGGCCTTTTATACATACTGTGGAAGACTATGACCTTGTGTACATACTTCGGAAGACTATGGCCTATTATACATTGTGTGAAAGACTATGACCTTATATACATACTTTGGAAGACAATGGCCTTATATACATACTGTAGAAAACTTTGACCGTATATACATACTGTGTGAAGACTATGGCCTTATATACATTCTGTCGAAGACTATGGCGAACATAAACATATACTGTCCTCGTCTAGTCGTACACCCCTTATTTTGAAACCAACCTCGTAGCTGAAATTTCATTATATTATCTAAATTTCCTACTTGTGGGTTTCTATAGCAACAAAATGAAGTATATTTAAATAATTTTTATTGTAGGGCGTGGCTATGCTATATACTGTGTACTTTGCAGGCAAAATAAGTGACACCTTGGAGATTGGTACTTTGTCTACAAAAGATGGTTCTATTTGTCATTGCTGACCCATCGTATTGTACTGGAAGCAACAAAGGGTAATTGTTTGGGGGTTTATTTATACTAATGTCTTCTTACATGCCACAACATGCCATTTCTTGTCCATACTTAGCTCTAGTCTCATTTTTACAGTTAATTGTGACATACTTTGTTTTGATTTCAGTGAATTAAGTTCTGTACATAATCTTTAACGACAGAATTGTTTAAATATTCTTAGTATTTTTTTTTATGCTAGAGAGTGTGTATGTAAAACTGTAAAAGACGCTCACAATACGAAATTTTTTTTGCAGTTTTTGTGATTTGTTATCCTATGAATATATGCTGTTCGTATGACTAGTATATATTTTTTTTTACTTTGACACCGCCTGGAAGTACCTTGCTATAACGCGCAACTAAACACTTTCTATTCCTACATTCAGGGCGATTCTTGTCACCATTGGTACGAGACATGATCAAATTTTGAATGAGTTTATAATGATGATTGTGGGCACGGCGGGCGCCAACGATTCTCCCCAGTATAACACTTCGAAATTCTCTTATCCCAGGGATGGGTTTTATGGTCGCGTACCTACTAATTGTCTCATTCCATTGCGATGATGTGCAGATTTAACTTATCTGGTGTGAACACTGTTATACAATGGGGTTGAATAGTATGAAAACAGTTATGCCTTGTACAATCATTTATTTAATTACTGGTTACAAAACATGCCTGAATTAATTTATGTTACATCAGTCTGCTGTGTGGTTGCGGATGGAAGCCGTACTCTAGCCTACATGTGCTGAATGAGTTGAATGCGGGGTTGTGCTGGGTGCTTTCACTGCATTTGAAAATGCAGCTCCTTGTAGAGCAGAGAACCAATGGCCACTGTGATGGACCACAGTTTTGCTTCGATGATGAATGTATGCTGCTGTACTCAACTATGCAATCATATGGTCGAACGTATCCCAGAGGTATGCTATGGTATGGTGACGGCAGACGCAATAACAGTCGTACTCGCTGCGGGCGGTGCTTTGAATATTCGTCATGACCACTTTGATAAATAAAATATATTACATACACAAATTAATGACCCTAGTGGACATGCATATTCTATCTCTATGTGAACATAGGCGACGTTATGTGCTTACTACCCCTGCTGGCCCTTGGCTGGCGTCAGCTTGTAAACCTCAGCTGTGCTGTTTATAAACTGTCATATATGTTCTTTGCAGGATTTCTTTTCTAGACTGTCTAACCTTGCTTATGTTATTTCTTGCGTTAATCGCTGACTCTGCTGAACCAGAGTGCCTCAATGGTGATGGGAAACACTGATTTCACATTGGGAAGTACTTTCTGCTGATATGTGCATCTTGCAGGTGCAAGTTCAAGCCAGGAGCGGCCGGAAGATGCAGATGAAGACGCATGGACGTTGTGGGGTCGTGTGTCGAACGACTGGGAGAACTTCTGGAAGAAGAGGAACCAGTTTGTCAGAGTTAGTATAATATATGTGTCTTCCATATTATATTGTACTTATGTGTTGCACATCACTATTGTGTGCAAGATGTACAGACAGTGGCAGATTTAAGCAATAATCTAAAGTGGGCGGTAAGTATTACCAAAGGGCGCCGCCTACCTTCCCATCAGAGGTTCACAAAACCAAGGTGACGTAAGGGCGACCTTAAATTTTGCATCATATGCCACATACCGTCAATGATCCAAGCTCTGATTTGCGTGCTAACTTCCCGTCGAATCATTTTTACCATAGAACATTAACCCTTAGTGCCTAATTTATTATTTTTTTTTTCAAATTTGTTTATATGTTATACTACATAAGTTAGATTATACACAACATTTACTATAAAATATTCACATTCACTGTCGGTCCACAACATGCCATATCATATATGTTGCCTAACACTGACCATTAATAGCAGCAAAACCTGTATTGCATGCCAGTGAGTAAAGTTTAGCTCCAATTTGTAAACATGAGCTCCTCTAATATTATTTTACATTTCTTAACTGTTCTTTGTAAGATAGCCAATGGAAATATCCTCACACAACCCCACATCACATTCATAATACATTTTCTTACATGAAAGTGCAGAGTCCATACATTCCCCACAAATTGCATTCATAAACAGTTGTCTTGTGCAACAACGAACAAAACTGTACACACGCAACTCAGACTAAATTTACGCTCTGCAACATTTATCTCTTGCGATAGCCAATAGAAGTCGTTGCACAACTCCTAAATACCATTTTTGACAGTTAACTCACATAATAACCAATAAAACAGTCTACGTACAGCCCCATATCACATTTAGCTCACCGTGTACGAGCCAAAGTTTTGAAGTTGCCCAGCACACCTCCGTCGCTTGAGATGTGGTATCTTCTCAATTGGGTGGTTCTGTCTGTCGAAACGGAGCTGGTCATCTGCTGATCCTAAATATATTCTTCCCAGTCCTGGAAGGTGTTACATATCTCTTCACGTAGACTGTGCAAAAATATATGTAAGATATATTTACATTTTTGCAGTGTAGTAACCAGGCGTTGTGGGTTGTGACGTCCAAAAACCACATAAAGAGTGACCAGTAACATTTTATATTGTGGACTTTTATCTTGTACTGGTTGATATTTTGATCCATCTGATAAGTTGCACCCATATATTGGTTGAATTCTGTGAGGAAAGCAGGATGTGGAACTAGAATGTACCTCCTTGGTTGTTAGCAATACCTTTGCACATTTGTAACTGGACGAATACCATGCTTATTTGATGCTGCAGAAACAATAGAATTATCATGTCACTTGCACATTAAAACACCACCATCTTTACCTATGGCTGAACCAATTGCACATATTTCTTTCTTTTTCATTTATGTCTTCTTTGGAAGGGGGTTGCTTGACGGGATGCAATTTTCTCTTACTACCCCAGTGTAACCGTAACCTTGTTCTCAAAGAAAAGTAAGTAGATTGAAACTCGTGAACAAGTTGTCAAAGAAGAAATGGAAAGGTGATATATTTTCAATCATTTGTACTAATGGAGCTGTTGCTTTGCCAAAAAATTTTTCTGCTTCAGGATGTGTGGTTACCGATTGTCCTTGTTATATGTCAAAGTTTACAAGATAACCAGTCACAGTGTTCAAAGACCTGACTTTGCATCCAAAACGAATTGGTTTCTCCTCTGGTAAACTGTTTTAATCCATGCTTACCAAAATATCTTACTATGTTTTTATAAAATGGTAAATTTTCTTCAGGCACAAAATACTTAGCAAATTTGTCCTTTAAGTGATATATAAAGGGTCTGATCTTTCACAACTTGTCTCGAGTGGTAGGGTTGCACTCGCCATCGTTGGAAACATTTATAAATCTCAAAATAAGTTCAAATCTATTTCTTCTCATGGCATTTGTAACAAGTTTATTCTGGACATCATAACATTTCTCCCAGTACATTATTTTTGATAGCAATTTGTACCCACTAAGAATGAGAATAGCCATAAAACATCTCGCTTCTCCAGCTATGATGTTTGAGTCAGGACAATTTTATGCAGTGCATATCTGTTTGACACTGTCACAATGAAGTTAGTAAGTTAATCATGAAAAAAGCTCTCAAGCCTGGGCAGCACTGCTTGTTTCTTGTTTCTTGTGTCGGGAAATCTTTTGCGTCAATTTTTTTGGCAAATGTCTCGAAGTGCCCATCTAACCACACTGCATATTTAGTGAACTGTGGGTGTGGCTGTGCAGGAAATTGGGAAATCTTGGATGTGATGGTGGTGTTGACAGGGCTTGTGATATTTCTTTATTTTTGGTACTGGGTGTTTGGTCTTTCTAAGGCTCTGGTAATATTTCCTCACTATTCCTAAAACTAACTTCAGCATCAGCAACCTATTGTTTCCCATTGAGGTTACCAGGAGTTCCGCCTTCTTCCTTCTACAGAATCTTCATCTTTCAAAATATTTGCGTCTGAACCATGAAAACTTCTTCATTGTTATCATTTGCCTCCCCAAACAGTATATTGAGGACTTCCTTAACTGTCAATACTGGTTCAAGGTTTTTAGCCACTTCCCTGAGAGCAAAAGAAAAAAAAATTATATATTTTTAATGGACCCTACAACTCGGCGATCACAATAATATATTACAATTAATTCCCTCCAGGATTTTGCGAATTTATTGTTGAAAGGGTTTTAGATCTATAGAAAAACATTCATTCCAGTTCATTCATAATCTCTTTATATTATTATTTGTAATCGGCGACATTGCGTACAGTACAAAAAAGTTGTGTGTTTGTGTCCTCTTTAGAAAATGTATTTTAGCACAAGTACAATAAATAATCTTGTATGTAGTCACTGCAGTGGAGGATTTAAGAGCTGGCGAAGGGGGCGACCGCCCCGCTATGAACCTGTTGTGTTTTTTTAGTGCAGTAAATTGTTAAAATATAACAGAAGAAACATTACATTTATAGAAATAAATGTTTGTAAATAATTCAACCATGCACACGGACTCACAAATGCCTTCATATAAACACTCGTATAATATTCACAGTTTATGTGATCATAACTGCAAAATTCAATATTGTTAAACAACTTTTTCCGTTCTATCAAGCTCCGTTTGATGAAGGCGAGGTTCGTTCTTGCTCGAGAAGTGCTGTGTGCTGTGCTGGTGGGAGGATATTTTTCCTGTTTTTTCTCTTGTGTGATGTCCCTTCCCAACGTTTCTCAGCAGGAGGACGAGAGTGTCAGGTCGAAGAAAGACTGGTCAGAGCAGAGAACTACCATGTCATAACTAACAGCCCATACCCAGTGTGAGGGGGGAAGGGGGGTGTACGATCTACGATAGCACAGTGTCTTCACATACTCTGTCACTAGTGTGCAGTAAATGAGTGATGATTTCAAGTATATTAGTCATGACTTTATTTTACATTGTGTTCAATGTTAAATACTATCTAGGACGAGAGAGAATATAACTTATTTACATATTTGTAGTAAACTGCAGAGACTAGAAGCAACAGGAGACGGCGATGCTGATACTGTGACACGGGTTCTTTATACCGTGAAAGCAGTTTAAATTCTTTCCATAACTGCACGTCAAAGTCAAAATGTCGACATTACGGGAACATATCTCAGCGAAACCTTAATGAATTACTGTTGTTTAATAATTAACAGTGAAATTATATTAATGTCGCGGGCTGTATGCTTACAATTACAAAAACACAAAACAATAGATTTTTGTATTTATAAAAATACTAGCCGGCCGGCTGCAGCGTTGTCCGCATGAAATTATGTAATGTAAACAGTAACTCTGGATAAAATATGTGATGAAGTCGTTTAACAGCTAGCGTACTCAATAACAGGGAACTATAAATTGTCTTAACTCAGTGTAAAGAGCATGCGCAATATGCTCGTATGATGTCATAGTAATTCCCATCGCAAAGTCTTGCACGGGATACGAACCCGTAACCCCACCCCTTCAACACCACGAACTTTATACAATACCTGAGTGAATGTTAAAAGCATGCCGTGATAAATAATAATTTGTCTCTACCACGGTCGTAGAAGAACAGGTCTGGACACTCGCCTATCTACCTATATATTTTGCTTGACCCCCTTGTTGTTTGGCTGTAGTTCGTCAAGTTACCGAGAATGCCGTACTTTTTGGCGCTGTTTTCCAGGCGGTCGGACTCAAACCCCGTCCACTTTTTTCCATTGTTAAATTTATAAAGTAAATAAAGATTGCTGGAGCCTTTTCTTATATTTGTGAGCGAAGGAATTATTTCATAAATTGATAAAATATACGTTTTGATAAATTGTTTATCTTAGCGGAAAGGAAGTGGGCGGAGTTTAGTCCGACCGCCCTAACATCAGCGCCAATAAAACACAATATTCTCGGTAACTTAGTGAACTACAGTCAAACAACAAGGGGGTCAAATATCCAGGCGAGTGTCCAGACATGTTCTTCTACGGCCGTGGTCTCTACATACTGTCTGCTGCACTTTCGTATGTACAGGCTACAGTCCAAAGAGGTTTTATTTATGAGTGTGTTGGCAAAAAGAAACGACTGTTGAATTATTTCTCCGTGATCATTCCCTTTTTTCGGGTGACTGTAACATTTTGCTGCTTTTCAGTAGTGTAGTATAGTTCCTTCTATTGCAGGAGCCTAGGAGCGGGATCCGGGATCTGTTCAGCATGTGTCTCGTAATTATTTATGTACGGTCTACCCACCATCTTGGTTAATGTCCGTTGTCTTATTACCTAGCTACCCTCATTGGTTCCACCCTCCATCTTGTTTTTTTTAAATTAGTTTAATAGTTGTCCTCTAGGTGAGTCTGCCAGTAGTTACTGATCGTCTCCTAGATGACGTTGATTATTAAGACTTTGGTGCTGAGTCTTTCCACCAGGAGAGCTAATAGCTATACCAATCGTCTTGTTTCCAGTGTCGTCTGCTAGATAGCATTGATGTTGTATGTACTACTGGTTTAGTCCGTCTCCATTTCCAAGTATCACCATTAAGAGCGCTACCGCACCTAACCTAACTTAACTTAACCTGACCTGTCCTTCTAACAAGTTACACTTCTAGCCTTGTTTCTGTTCTTCCTTTAACCTAACACTTATTTTCCCTTGTATGTCTGTTTTGTACCATAGTACACTGCTAGGAATTCTTCTAGTATGTTGCATTCTCGTAAGGCATTGAATATGTTCCACTCGTGTAGGTCTTAGAATATTTTTTTTCTGTAAGGTGTTTAGAAGTAGTGTAGTGTAGTATTATTTTACCGCTAGTAATAAATGTCTTTTTCTAATTCTTGTAATACGTTACTCTTGCTTTGCTTTGTCAGGGCTTGCTAGAATTTATGTTACGGCTAGGTAATTTATTTAATATGTTTTTAATGCTGAAATCATAACTTAACCTGACCTAACCTGACCTCCTACCATGTTACATATCTAACCTTTTCTCCATCTATTTCTTTAACCTAATACTTTTTCCTTTGTTTGTATGACCAATAGTATTTTTTAAACCAGTTTTATAAATTTTTAGTTTTTTTTATCATGTTTTAGCTTTTACACATGCTCGACTGCGAGTTAGTTTCTTTTTTTCTCTTTTTTTGTTTAATTTATTAACATTTAGGGTGTTACTTTCGTATATGTTAGTTTCACCTTGAAATGCAAGATAATATATTTTCTTTATTGCTTATGCGTAGAAGGAATGTTCAATTTGTTTTGTGTTCAACTTTTTATACGTTATATTTCTGTTCTTTAAATATTTTCCCTTTCGTATAAATGTTTTACGTATGTTATCCTTTTTTCTCTCCCTCCCACCGTATCTCCCTCCCTCTCTCTTACTTTCTCCCTCCCTCTCTCTCTCTCTCTCTCTTATTCTCTCTCTCCCTCTCTATCTCCCTCTCTCTCTCGTGCTCTCTTATTCTCTCGTGTTCTCTCCCTCTCTCTCTCTCACCTTCCCTCTAGGATATTGCATGTTGGTTTTTATGTGTTAGACCTTTAAAGACTGTTTTTCATTTTACATATTTGATTTCAGTCATTTTCTTCGGTGTTAAATTTTGGTATATGTTTTCTTGTATCGCACAGTAACTTTTCGTACTTTGGTTTAACTATTTTTCTTGTATGTAAGTTATTGTATATTTTTTTATTTAATTTTTGTCGGTATCTAGAACTTTAAAATACTGTTTTCCTTAATCTTCCATTATAACTATTTTCTGCAAATAAAAATCAAATGTTTTTCCATAGGCACCGGAACTACTTTTACCCATGTGACTGTGCTCGTAACTATTTGTTTAGGCCCTGAAATATTTTACTTTATGTTATGTGTACGTACTTTTTAAATTAAATGAAACTTGTTTTTTTTTTTTTTTTTTTGTGTTTGGCCGTGGATCTTCAGTTATACGTTTTTTATACTACTGAACACCGACCTTATATTAGGTCTGGCAAATATCATTATACCAGTCAACATATATTAACATAGCATTTTGTCACCTAACCATGCACTAACTCTACTTTTACCTGACACAGTAATGAACTCATTAATTTTGCTTTTGGGAAACATGTTTTTGCAATAAAAATACAACATAATATATTTTTTAGAATTTTATTGAAATAATTTATTATTTTGCATACATTTCTATTCAATATCATTCTCGAGCTGTTGTGAGACATCATGTCTAACTGATAACAGTACTCAGTGATGCGGTGGTGTTCCTTGTTTCGCAGTGTAGTCATTGAGAGTCTCGTAATTTCTGCAGTAGTCTTATAGTAGCTGCTAGTAGTGTACCACACGTCTCTTATTTGCAGTCCACTAGCAATGTAGGTGAAGCATTATTTACTAGACTTTGCCAGTTAATTATGTCGTTTCAGCTTTTTGTACTCACTTTTTCGCCGTAGCCAGGTTGTAAGTCACAGTCGGGAGAGAAAAAATTTTCAACACATTTATAACATTCAGTACATTTGTTAGGGAAATAGTATGCTACAGTGACAAATTTAATATTAATAGTCTAATGAACATGACATAACTTTTAGTCAGTGTATCCATATGGTAGAGAGTTTAATACATCTTAGCACACTCATAGTTTGTTGTGTAGACAAATAATCATCAGTTTTTTGCTACACTTGGAATATAGATGCTTTTTCCATGATCCTATACTATGTACAGTTACTTGCATAACGTTCTCTCTCTGTTCAAAGCTCTGATGTAATCCTGGAAGGTAATTTTCTTTTTGATCACAAATTTCTGAATTCCTTTAACCTTTTTCAATACACTCTCGCAGAAACACCTG
Source organism: Medauroidea extradentata (assembly GCA_003012365.1). Classification (NCBI taxonomy): domain Eukaryota; kingdom Metazoa; phylum Arthropoda; class Insecta; order Phasmatodea; family Phasmatidae; genus Medauroidea; species Medauroidea extradentata. Next base: position 10,047 of record PNEQ01097387.1, read on the forward strand.
TAGGCATACATCTTCGCACACAGTCCTACAAACTTTGTCATAGGCACACAGTTACATTCTTCTTTGAATTTGCATATAACTTTTTTTTTTTAGGCGAGTAGCATGAATAGGCCGAAGTATCGAATTAATTCTGTATAGTTAAAATCGAAGTAGTTCTAGTACTAGATTTCACTGAGTACACGAGAATATAATGTACGTAGCTGTAAGCACATATACAAGAGCACAATGTAGTTGTCTGACCTTGTCAAAGTCAAGAGAGAAGCTACAGGGTGCAATGTCACATGACACTGCCTTCGTGACTTTCTGACACCTGCATGGTGTCGGTAACATCCGCCACGTGCATACTGCTGCGCTGTGCGAGACATCCATGTAGGAAGCGCAGGGCAAGCATTCTCGCATGTCACTGTCACGTGGAGCAACCTGACTCGACTCTGGACTCTGGACTCTGGTCTCTGGACTCTGGACTCTGGACTCTGGGCTCTGGACTCTGCTTGCACACCTGTGCGGTGTCTGGTAACATCCGGCCTCGCTGCTGGACTGAATCTGGGAAGTACATAGCTGTCCATTTCTCCGAGGCACAGTCTATGTATGTATCCGATGTATGCAAAGAAAAACACTGTTCTGACGAGAACAATAGCAAAGCCTATTATATGTACTACCACATCCTACCTCGCTGCAGACCAGTGCCAGACACTTCCTACTCTCCTATTACATTTTAAGTCTTAAGAAAAATTATGTCACTACTACCATGATAGCTCAGTGGTAGCATGTTTTTAATTTAATTTAATGGTCCAGGGTTCGAATCTCTGTCAGGGCACGATTGTTTTTTATCGGAACTATAATTTTTTGCCGAATTCAGAGCATGCACATACAAGACTTTTACCAGTACGAAATTGTAGTCTCATACTTGCAGACTCTACAGCTATCAAAATAATTGTATTTTATGTGTTAAAATAAGGTGATGCAAGAGTTGCACGCGCGGACTTGTAATATGGAGATCGTGGGTTCAAATACCAGTACATTCACACCGATATTTTTGTTTACCAAATTTATTCCGAAATC
>PNEQ01097388.1:0-11107 GCA_003012365.1 Medauroidea extradentata
AGGGACAGAATACTCCATACAAGGAAAGTGGCAGGCCACAGAGGCCATCAGCTAGACCAGCATGGACCAAGGATTTTGTGATGTAGGGGGGGAGAGGTGTTATGTATTGTTGTTGTGTAGTGTCTTTTGTTAGCTTTAGTTGTGGGGGTGCACTGTTGGCACCAGTGTGGTAACAAAAACAGACTAGTGTTATCTTAGGTGGAATGGCGGGATTGTAATCAATTGCAAGTGTAGTATTTGTAGTCGCATTAAAACCAAGTTTCATGATGGTGTAAATCAGTCAGTAATTACAACCTGAACAACAAACTACACAATCAAACCTGCTTAAATACACAACATAATAACATGTAACAAGATATTTTTTTCTTTTTAAAGAAAAGCAATAAAAATTTTTGGGAAGTTAATGAAGGCTTGAGTATATTTTAAAATATGTTTAGGCCTCGAATGATTTTGAAAGAGTTCACAAATTCATTCACCACTCAAATGTTACCATAGTTCTGAACTCTTCAATAATATCTGCCACCTGGATGGAATTAGCAAAATTCTGCTCACTATGAGGAAGCATGAGATTTTGAAGGTGGTCTTGTGCCATTGTTGATCTCATCTTGGTTTTAACATGACTCAGCTTGGAAAATCCTCTCTCGCAGGAACAACTAGTTACATAAATAACAGCAAAGTTGGCCAGCAGTTGGAAGAAGTTTTCGTAAGTTTGGTTACGGTTGTACTCTGAAATCCATATCAGCCAATCATTAATAGTTTTCGGAGGATACGCTTCCCCTGTATTGCTTCTCAGCAGACACATCTCTGCTTGAAGCTCTGTAACACTCATGCAAAACTTGTCACTTAAGATCTGTACATCGTTGTGAGTGGGAGCGAGTCTCAGAGTTCTCCCAGTAGCAGAAATAATTTCTTGGGTGTCGTGAGAAAATTGGGTTTTCAAACCTTGCATTAGTCCTTCATTGATTCAAATTTAAAAGTCCTTTCTGAATGGTTATCTATTTTACATGAGGGGTAACGTTTCCTTCTCGGATTTGATACGTCAATTCCTAAATTTGACAAATTTTTTATCGACCTTACTGTACATCTCATCGAAGCTTGACTCTTAATTTCTCAAATGTTGTAAAACAGAGGAAAGCATCTGGAGTTGTTCCATTGCCACACACAGATCAATAGTAGACGACTGTAACATTTTGCTTGTCTTAAAAATCATTAGCAAAATTGGATGCACAATTTCTAAGCTCAGTATGGATTTTAAAGACTTCTTCTGAGTGAGGATACCCTTCCCATTTGCTTTAGCTTTACCGTCAATAGCCCCTTCCACTGTTGTATCAATAGCATCTACAATAGACTCATAGTTCATTTGAACAGCTGACACAGCTTCAGCTCTGCAAGCAAATACAGTTTGCAAATAGATATATTCTCACCGTGTTGCAAGAAATTACAAATCACAAATAATAAATCAGTAATATCTAATAAACATAACTGGAAAAATAGCAATTTAAAAAGCTACGATTTAAAACTCTGCGTGATTCTACAGTGTATATTTTCTGTAATTAACAACAAACAAAAAATTGTCGAAATAACGTAAAAAAGTCACACTCACTACCAGTAACTTGTCCGTCATCACCACTACTCTCGTTTTTTCTTCAGACGTTTGAAGAAACATGTAATCGCTTGCTGATCCGATATAGACGATCTTTTCATACTGCAGAATTGAAATCTAAGACTTCACTGTTCATTATATGGTTATGTGCATACAGCATCAAGCCAACTAGCTGGGTGCTGTACTGCGCGTGCGCAAATTCCATGAATTGAAGAAAACAGTCTACAGTTTTATGCTTTGGATATTTCCATTCCTTCCTTTCTCTGTGTGTGTGTCTGTGTATGCGTGATTACGAGGGTTAGATGTAGATACTTTAGTGTTCCCATTGTTCACGTGCTTGTAATAAGGTTTGTGGAATTCTCCACCACTTCTAAAGGAGTTGGACCTTGGTAATAAGATTTGTGTTGATACCTATCAGACCTAATGGGTGGTCCTGTGCATACCCGGACCACCCCATAGCTTCGCCTATGATAAAGGCTACACATTTATGGAACATATAATATAAAATTTTTGGGCATTTACACAGATTGAGCTAAACTGGATGGAACATATAAATTTGATAAGCTATAAACTTGCATCAGAATGTTCCGTTCTTAGAAATTAAAAGAGTGTTTTAATTAAAGAGGACATCAAAATGATCTATAATTATTTGTTTGAGACTTTCTTAAGTTAGGAAATAATATTTTGTGAGAAATCTACTCATGCAAAAATAGTTTATAGTCTTCAAAAAATGCTGTGATAATTTTATGTAATGTTAATTATTGTCATACTGTGTACGTAGTCAACTGTGATCAGCAGACGAACTAAAGCAATCAATCAAAAACCTAAAGTAGAGCTGACACAAAAAATCTGTCACCCAGTTTGTTTGCAAGGTTTTTACTGTCTTAAATATTTTTTCAAGATCAACAATTACTTGGTTTCGGTTAACTAGTTTACTGACAAAAATTCTGTTAACAATATAATCAGCTTTAACTTAATGTTTTTGTTTTAAAAAACAATACAATCATAGTAAAACAAAATTAAACAATACTTACAGACAAATTTCTGGTTATCTGATCTCATTTAAGATCGAAAAATAAGTGTCACAAAAGCAAGGGAAAAGAAGAATCGCAACTTAAGATGACATTATGGTCAAACGTTTATACTCTTTTGTTTCATAAAATTCCCATTTTAAATGTAATTTTAGCAAACAAATAATTACCAATACAACATGTTTTCCAGTTTCTACACAACATCTGGTTTTCCATCAACTATTTCATAATCATCAACATTACCCCAACACATTCTTGTCTTCACACAGACGCTACTCCTATGGATGAAATCTCATGTTTTATCGGGAGTATCTATAACGATTAATAGGTAGCCTATGTGATAGTAATTATTTGTTTATGAATTTCCTATTACAACTAATCTAATTAATTCATACCAGTGAAGTATATGACCTGTTTCATATTTTAAAGTAATATAAAAATGTGATAAGAGACATATTTTGCAATTACAATAATATCAATTCAAAAAATGTAAAATATGGTATCTAGTACACTCAAAATGACATAGTACATCTTCAGAACTTCGTAACGCGACTGCGATCTGGCAACAACGCGGGCCCTGTACTGCAATCTAAGGTTGGAACGCTCTATAGCAAAAGTATTTGTGATACTTGTATGCTGTAAGCAAGTTGTTCTACCTATTATGTTACCAAGTAAGGAGTATTAGGTGTATGTTATTACGTAAGGGCAGAGAAAGATGGGTTGTTTGAATTTTCAATAAAAAGGGAAGGATGTTGTATCAGCCAGTCTATGACTACGCCACGAAGAAAGGGGCGGGTTATGCAAGCAGCCGAGATACAGACCCTCTCCAGAACAACGTACTGGCTTGTCTAATTATTTACAGCTGCTGAGCACGACATAATATAACAAAACTGATTGTTGCAACTGCATTCAGGAGGCATTTGTGAGGATTTAAGTTCACATACTTTAAGAATGCCCACTATAGAACATGTATTTTACATCATTATCATCATCAGTGATAGAAATAATAGAAATAGCCTATAAGCTTTACTCACTGTCTTGAGGTACTTATATTATTGATTTGACATATCAGTAATTGCCTAGAGTGAAATAATGTTCAGTATGAAATTTTTTTTTCATTTTTGAAATAAATTATAGGCAAATACATAAATACAGTACAAAAGTATGTGGCAGAATGTAAAAGAATATTTATAACCAAGTGAAAAGCTTCCAGAGTACATTTAGACATATCATCTACAAAGTCAGTTGCTCAAAGAGCAAAAATTAGTACAATAAGGTGCACCTATCCCTCAAAAGATTGTAAAATAAGTGTGCACAAGTTTTGCTCTTTGAGCAACTGACTATGTAGACGACATGTCTAAATGTGCTCTGGAAGTTTTTCACTAGATTATTAATATTCTGTGGACATTACTTTACATTCTGCCACATACTTTTGTACTGTATTTATGTATTCCCCTATAACTTTCATTGATATTAACTGCTTGGATTTTTTAAGCACATGTTAATGTTTCTATTTTTTGAGCATTCTTTGCAGCTACAGACTGTGAATGTGTTTAAACATTTAATGTTTCAGATTGAATAAATATTGTCAAGTATTAATATTTTTCACTTCCGCTCCTATTGTATAACACACACATATGTATGGCATCATTGCCAAAATCCAGGTGATTTACTGTCCTGGTGGACACACATGTTTTGTTTACCTACTATGGTATTTAAGTTCTCTGTTTGGTAATGTGTTACTTGCCTACATTTTGTTACCTATTCGAAATGACCATAGGTTAGACGAGTTGAAAGTATGTCAACCACAACATTAATTCATGAATTAAGAGAGATGTTCATTCAGTTGTCATGCATTGCCGGAGATAATAGTAGCAGTTAATGGGACTACCGTTAGATCCCAAGAGATGGCACATTATTATAAAAATAATGGGATTCAACTGGTTTTTTCACCACCACAATACCAACCATCGAGTAACGGGTTGACAGAGAGGACAGTGCAAACTGTCAAGAAGAAACTTCGCAAACTGGTTGTAGGTGACTGGCGAACTCGATTGGCACGAGTACTGTTGACCTGGCATATGAAGCCAAGACAAGTGAAAACTAACACTTGGAAAATTCCTGCTGAGCTGTTGACGGGGCGACCTCCGTTCTGACAAAAATCCAGACAGCTGCAGTCAGAGGTACGTGCCGGAGGAATCCGGTAGATGATGCAGTGTTAGCCCAGGTTCGACACTTCAGACGGAGCGAGGCAGTGTGGTTGCGAAACTACGTAAGTAGCCCCAAGTGGATAACAGGCTGGATCACTGGTGGAGCAGGTTTGCTGATATATCGAGTCAGAGATGAGCACGGTAATTCACGCAGATAGCACGTAGAAAAACTAAGTTGACGGAGCTGGCAGCCAGACATGAGACAGATTCCTAAGAAGAAGCAGCCTCAAACAGGAAGCAGACCTCATTAAAGAAGCCACATCAGTTAGGGTCCAGGATAATTCCCAGCATTAAAGATAAGCCATGATCAGCAGAAGCAGAGATCAGAACACCGGCAGAATCAACAGGTGGGCAGAGTTTAGAAGATACCAGTCAGATCACCGTAAAGTCAGTAGCAGCAGCATCAGAAAAGGTGCACTCACCAACGTCAGCTGCGAAGAAGTCTGGAAGTAACAGCACAGTGGGCTCAAGAGGATCTTCTTCATTCAGGGCTTCTTCGCCATACAGGGGCTTTCCTTCCAGCCCAGCAGTTGGTCGTACTCAAGACACGAATCCAAGAGACACTGAGTGCCTCCAAAGAATTTGGAAGATTTTGTGACAAATTAAATGGGAGGAACTGTTGTGTATTATAATGGATGTGGGATATTTAGTGATACAGGTTAACAACATGTACAGTGCCAAAAACAGTAACCGGTAGTTGCCACGCAGCTACCACGAGAGCTCGACCAAGACATAACAATAATGTTATGCAAAACATGTCATTTTTCACTGCACTGGAAAATAAATGGTGTTTCTGTACTCCTGTCTAAAGCTATACGAAATGAAGTTACAGTACAAGGTTTTTACAACTAAGAGGTTAAGGGCACGGGGTACAGCAATTTTCATAACCATGTTTTTAATTTTTATTTATACCACATATTTTTATCCTTATTTTAGACACAAAATGTGACTAAATTTTGCTCTTATGAAATTTTTTTATCTCTCATACTTTTCGTGTAATGGCTTGTTAAATTCAAAATTTACATGTTTCCGTTTAAAGAACTACACTAAAACTAACTGATATAACAAACTGAAGAAATGCATTGTGGATAAAGACGTCGCAGGCTAAAATTTCACGCACATAAAAACAAAGAATAAAAAATTTTGTATTTAAATAAAAATGTTGAATTTAAAATAAAAATTTTAAAAATTCAATATTTAAAAAAAATAGAAAAAAAATAATTTGTGGTTTAACATTCCTGAACTTGTAGCCTACAACAATCTTATTCATTGTGATTTTTTCCAGTTCGGTAAGTGAGTTGGTTTAAGTGTTGTCCTTAAAACAGAAACATGCAAATTTTGGCTTTAATGAGCCATTACGCAAAAACTATGTGAGATAAAAAATTTTTATAAGAGCAAAATTTAGTCACTTTTGTGTCTAAAACAAGAAAAAAAGTATCTGGTACAAATATAAAAATAAAAACATGGTGATGAAAATTGCTGTACACCGTGCCCGTAAGAGTCAATATCTCTCCTACATGTTGATTTAAGTTATTGGTATTCCTTGTTTTTTTTTTGTTTCACGACCGAAAATTCCAATAGTACTACAATGAGAGCAATTGATCTAACCTTTCAGTAGATATGAGAAGTGAACTAGAAACTCAAAATTATGTCTTTCTTTATTAAATTTAACAAAATATATTACTTTTGTAATCATTTATAGAAAACATCTACTGAATGGTACAATCAGTCAACAGTCGTGTTTCCACTGCGACACTTTGGAAATTTTCGGTCGTGAAACAAAACTAGGCAAGGAAAACCAATAACATATTTTACATGTAGGAGGGAGACTGATTCTTAATAACAAATTTCTTGTGAAAAGTTTAGATTATAACGTACCACAGTACTGGTGTAACTCACAGTTGCAAGCATCCTTTGGCAGTTATTCAGTGAGTAAGATACTACTACTATATAAGAAGACATTAAGTCACACATTGGAAAGGCCCTGCTAAGGTCCACGGGACAGGGTTTGTTCCAGTCTTCAAACCTGAAAAAAAAAAAAAAAAAAAAAAAAAAAAAAAAAAAAAAAAAAAAAAAAAAAAAAAAAAAAAAAAAAAAAAAAAAAAAAAAAAAAAAAAAAAAAAAAAAAAAAACAGCATAAGAAAAGTTACTATAAAAGCAAAGAAAAGTCATGCGAAATTCCTGTACATGAACGGTACCCCATCACACAAATTCATGTTTTGTGGGTTAGTAATTGGTTTTAGCTTTGTCATCAATGACTTGGTATTTTTATTATGTTAGTCAAAAAAAGTACTTAATTCCATAAAAGTAAAGAAAAGTGAGAAAAATACAAATGTTAAGAAGATGGGAGAGAAAAAACAGTACGTAAAATAATGGAAATTTTTCATGTTACCAAATTATTATGAGTAGTCAGCTTTTCAAGTTGCTGGATCATGACACACGAGCCCACTGACACGAGTGCAATGCAGGTGTAGTGTGGGCAGGAAGGGTACTGTGCGAGGGAACTGATAGAGTGAAGAAGTTAAGGCGGAGGGTTGCAGCCTATTTCCTTTCTTTTACAGCTCCACGAACCGGAGAACTTACAGCTAAGCCTAAGCTGCCAGGGTCAATTCATTCATGTCATTTCTACACTATATATTACAAGGGTTATGTTTATGTGTTTACAGAGCCACAGTGAGAGTGAGTGAGACATTTTGGTCAGCACTCAACATTGGTCTTTAGCACTGGTGAGAGGTGATGTGAGGTGAGTATGAAGCAACACCGGAATGAAAGGGTGGGGGAAACCTGCCGACCAGCAACATCGTCCGGCACGATTCCCACATTCGAAAATCATGGGACAGACCCCAAAGGGAATCAAACCCGGATTGCCTTGGTGGGAGGTGAATAGTCTGACCATTCAGCAACCGTGGCCCCATGTAGGCAAAGTAATGTATAATCTGTGACATGGCAGCAACTTCAGAACCAGTGTAGATTTTCAATGCTTGCTAAGTAGTTTAACTGAGCATGTGATTAATAAATACGGTTCTTGTTTTCATGAGATTTGCATACATGGTCTTAGCCAAGCACATGTTAAGTTAGGCCTACATTTTTACTTTAAGCAATTTGAATTTGGTCATTATGTGATGTTAAAGCTGTGCAATTGATGATGACCGTTGTAGAAGTTGATGTCAAATTTTTAGGATTGTGTATTGATAGAAAGTTATCATGGGTCCAACATGTCTATAACCTTGCAACTAAGCTGGCATCAATGTGCTTTCTATTAAGAGCATTACAAGAACTGGTCAATACAGATACATAAGGAACGGTATATTATGCTTTTTTCTACTCTACAATGAAATATGGGGTAGAATTTTGGGGAAATCAAACAAAAGGCAAAAAAAAAATTATTTTACAAAAAAAGACACTTAGGTTTTCAGCGCTAGTGAGGGGTGACATGAGGTGAATATGGAGTGGCGCCGGAATGAATAGGCGGGGGAAACAGGAGATCCGCGAGAAACCCCCGACCAACAGCATTGTCAGCCGGGAATCGAACCCGGATCGCCTTGGTGGAAGGCAAGAGGTCGGACCTCTCGACCACCGCGGCCCCTAAAGGCACTTAGAATAAGCTAAAACTAAAAGGTCATTATCATGTCGAAAAATATTTACAATTTATAACACTGAAACTTTTTACAATGTATGTATCATAAATGTTTTGAAATAAGTGAAAAAAAAAATCAAAACTATTAACTTATATGACCAATTATGACATTCATCAATATTCAACCAGAAGTTGTTATAAATTCAGAAATGTACAAAATAATAGCTCTGTGCATGCAAAAGGCATGTATAATACTGGTATACACTTTTTAAATAAATTACTTAAACATGTAACAGAACAGAACATTAATTAATTTACTAAATCCATTCAGTTATTGTTTAAGTCTCAATGCTTTTATAACCTACAAAAAATTGATGAATACCTTGCAAATATAAAGTGAAACAACATCGTATAAATAATTAGGACTAAAAAGTATTTATAATTCTTTAAATTATTATTTATTTGTGATGTGAGATGAAAGTATTTATTTCTTTACTTGATATTAAATTGTGTTTCTATCTTTAGTTAAGCCTGCTTTTGCAATATAATTTTTAATTTTAAAGTGTTGCTATTATTAGCATACGTAAAATATTTTTGGAAAGTGTATGTAATATTGTTTTGACATGTTCTATATCCCAGCATCCCAGAGGATATCCTCATGGTGGGATTAACAGAATGTAAATAATACCGAAATAAAATTTAAAAATAAACTTAAAATGTCTTATGTCTTTGCACAGAAATTCTCATGGACAAAATTAATTAAATTATTACATTTTTTTTTAATATTTTGTTACATACAATCTTATGGTAAACAGTAAAGTTATTTCATACTTAAATGGTTAATGTGATCATGATGGTATGATATTAGATAAAACTATTTACGTAAACAATTTCAGTTATAAAAACAGTGAAACAAAAAAAAGCTAGATTAAGAGTTTTTGATGGCCAATCAATCACTAAATTCGTGCAAGCGCTCTCATTGCAAAATTGGGATATAGTTTACTATAACAAAACAGTTGATGAAAAATTTAATAAATTTCATACATATTTTCTTTTGCTTTTTGAAAATAATTTTCTTATCAAATCAGTACCTCAATGTAATAAAGCAAATAAGGGCTGGTTAACGAAGGGAATTAGGATATCTCGTGAAAAGAAAAGACAACTTTATATCAAGATAATAAGTAATCCTGAACCTAGTTCTATAAATTACTATAAATCTTACTGTAAGATACTAAAGAAAATTATTTTAGAAGCTAAAAATAGGTATGTCTTTAAATAATGAATTCTAGTAACAAATCTAAAACTATGAGGAATATTTAAAAAAAAAAAAAAAAAGAGTTGAATAAAACCAAAACAAACATTAAAGATATAAGATTAAAATCTGCTATTTCAGTAGGCCCCTAATTATAAATCTGCAAAAAATAGCAGAAAAATATAATAACCATTATATCACAGTGGCTGAAGAATTATTGAGCAATAATAAGATAAAACATGATTATATTGAGTAGGGTATTTAAGCAATTCATATTGCCATACATTTCCAAATATTGATATAATACCGTGAACACCAGAAGAAATAGCAAAAATAATTAAATCTATGAAATCAAAATGTTCACAAGGATTTAATGACATATAAATAGTATTTTATTAAAAAAATGTGCTCCTCTAATATGTGAACCCATAAATAATATATGTAAGAGTATGCTTATTTCTCGAAATTTTCCTAAGAGACTCAAAAATGCAATTGTGAAACCCATATTTAAAAAAGGAGATAGTGAGTTGATTGAGAATTATCGGCCGATTGCTATTCTTTCTGTATTCTCAAAAACATTTGAAAAAGTCATTTATAATAGATAAATACACATTTTGAACGAAATAAAGAATTTTCATCTTGTCAATTTGGATTCAGAAAGGGTACCTCCATGGTTAAAGCCATATATAATTTAACATATTTTATTCTTGATGTGTTAAATCAGAAGGAAAAAGTTATAAGGTTATTTTGTGATCTCACTATGTTGTAATATGTAATTTTTGTTCATAATATAAATACCTTGTTTACTGTGAAAGTAATTCAAAGTTCTTGTTTTTAAATGTGCTAATGTGCAAAGTTGTTTTTTTTGTTTAACTTTATTTGTCAGTTTCTCTTTTGACTTTGATAAAGATTATCGAAAAGACAACAAAAAGAAAAACAGTATGGCGGTTTGAGCCTTGTTGAAAGTGATGTAGCTTTCTGTCGTGATGACATTGAAACACATAGTAAAAATGTGGATAACTTAAAACGCATTTGGCCTTGTTCTTTAGAGGTAAGGTATCACAATTAAGGTAAGACAACAGGTTATGGGCCCAGTACCCTAACAGTGAAATTGTGTGAAAGAAATATTCGGATGCATCGCGGCAGTTGAACACAAGAAAGAAGATGGAGGCTTCCGAGATTGGCGATCTTAGCATCGTGGATAAACTGAAAGACGCGAGTGATTTTCAGCTCTCGAAGTTCAAAGTGAATATTTTGTTTAAAGCACAAGGACTACATGACATAGTGTGCGGAAACGTAAAACTCCCGGATGAGGATAGTAGCAAACAAGCTGAATTCCTAAGAAAAGATGCAAAGGCGCAGAAAATTATAATTTCAACTATAGATAAAATCCCGGTAACGCATATTTTAACTTGTGAAAATGCAACGGAGATG
>PNEQ01097404.1:0-15083 GCA_003012365.1 Medauroidea extradentata
CTGTATACTGCAACTACCACCTTGTACTGCATTGAAGTCGCCAGCCTAGGAATGCTGCAGTGACGTATCAAAACATATTGCCGCCTATGGCAATTACTAAAACAGCGCTCCTTTTTTGGCTGTAGCAATAATATAGAAACAAAGGTCTGTAACACCTTATAATTAAAATATATTGGTTATGATAAGGTGATTACAGGTTTTTCAACCACCCTCCTTACGTACTTCGCTCGTTAACATGTAAATAGATCAATGAAACGAACTCACAGACTGTAAAAATTAACAAATTGAAAACATTAAAAACATACATATAATTATTATGTTATTTACTGATTTACAGTTGTCACTCGGTGCACGTGTGATCGCTGACACAATGCATACAGTGACTAAATGCCAACTGAACGAAGGTGCAGAACACTGCTCCCGTGTGGTAGATAAATCGCTTAGAATGCGTCACATAGGTTGCATAGTGACAGGCGTTATTAATGAACGTTTGAAAAGGCTACAAAATGTATTTGATAGAGAACCAGTGGCCTAAGGGAGTCACACAAAAGTTACCTTTTTTGTTTCCTGTTTACAAATATTTCATAATCTATCAAAAAAAAGTCTATTAACATGCACTATTACCACTTTTTGAAAAAAATACAGTGATGTCTCTACCGACTTTATTAATGTCAAAGGAATGATTTTACACAACGAAAACAAACACTCCTTTTAACATATTCGGTCCCATTAAACAATATACGAAAACTATATCATGTCGTTTCTTATTTACGTACACGAAAGCATTCCACCTCTTAATTTAAGGGTACATACATCAATTAATAAATACTTCAGTCCATAAGTCATCTGTATGTTTTCGCAGGAATACCTCCCAAAAGGTGATGTTATAATTAATAATCCACTTAAAGGTACCCGTTTGATGTCGAGCACCTTTACTGCTTGGTAGAACTGTATCCTGGGTTCGGCTGACATACTCGGCTTTTGCTCTTCTGTGTGCTATTCGTGATAAACTAAGCACATCTGAAGTCACCAAAAGATAAATATTTTGTTAACTAATTATATAAGTGACTTATGGGGAGGATACGATAGGGTAGGGAATCATCACAGTGATTTGAAAGACTTCTGCACTGGGCACCCGTAGGCTTCTGCCGAACCCTGAGGGATCACATTAAATGTGGCCGAACAATGGTAAGACAACTAGTTGTGAAGGGTGTGGGGAAACAGAAGGAGCCCGAGAAAACCCATCGACAAATGGCAACGTCCATCAACGACGTTTCCCATATGCAAAAAATCTGAGGACCCCGTCGGATATCGAACCTGGATTGCCATGATGGGAGAAGAGTGGTTTGACCGTTTCACCCCCAGCGGCCGTGGCTTCGATATTGTTGAGTGATCATGATTAATTGTTGTTATTAAGAAGTGATTACTTTATAACGAACAACTTATAGTTAGGTGGCGCAGTGGTAAAACACTGCATTCGCATTCGGAAAGACTCGGTTCGTTTCCCTGTCGAGTTATCCGGATTTCGGCTCTCCATAGCTTTCCGAAATGCTATAACTGTTCCTGGTTGTAGAGCATAACCGATTATTTTCGCGTTTCCTGTCTGTCCGAGCTGTTAGTTTCGTTTATAGTGACCTCGTCGTCTATGAGACGTTAAGACTTTATACCTGGCTTGGGATAAAATTATCACTTTGGAAAATCTGGTTACTTTTTTCGTTTCATTAAGTCTGCATTTTCGTGACACTTTTTAAACAAATAAAGCACCCTGAGTAACAATCAAATTTTATAGTAAGTACTGTACTCAATAGTTAACGTCTGAAGTCACAAGAAGATGAGTTTGTTATTATTGTACTAGAAAATGTGGTCTTAAAAAGTGCTCACTTTATCGCAAACCCCCGATTCATGAAGCTGTTATGCGTGTCTGGATTATAAATTTTACACGATGCAAGATAAATGCAAAACTCGTACGAGATGCCAAACCCACGCCTAATCTCACACGAAAATTGCTCGTACAAGATCATGAGGCGAAAACTGTCCTACACCGGATGTTCACGACAGTATGTTACAAACTTTGTGAGATGCGTCCTTGTGAAAAAACCAGGTAAATTTATTTAATGAAAGTGTGTGTCTGACGCAGATCTTAAAGGGGAAGTTTGCAATTGAAAATTAACATTGGAAAACAACATTTGTTAGAACAACCAACAGTAAGGAGAAATAAATAATGTATTTACGGGTCCGGTTTAGTAACAGTAAGATTTGCAATCTGTGAAATAATGGTTTCGAAATAACTTTCACCTACAGTAGACATTAGGATTGGTCAAGTTTCTTTTTCGTATAGAGTTATTTACCATTACGATTTTAGCTATTAATTGAAACGGTCTGTAGCAGGAGGTCCTTAGGAACGGAAAAATCGCCTTTTCTCAACACCCTCAAATGAACCGTTTTCGAAGAAATGGAAGTAAAACTATGGAACCTCACAGGTAGCCAGAACGGGATTCACAGGCTGATCTAGCAGCCTTACTATTTAATGACAGTGTAAGGTAATACAAACCACCTTTATCACATATGAAGAGCTTGTTATTATTAAAGTACACTCGGAATGCCATTTTTTATTTCTCCATACTTTTGGTTATTTTATCAAATACACGTTTTCAATGTCAATTTTAAATTGCGAATTTGTCCCTTAAGGGTTGCGCCAGCCATAAACTTTCAATATACAGTTTTATCTCATTTTTACAAGGAATCATCTCACAAAATTTGTAACACACTTTCGTCATGAACATCCTATATTTTAGGGCACGGCTCAACAAGTATCGCGGAGCGAAGTATATTATAGGTAGTTCTATGATGGTCATGTGATGAACTGTGTATCGACTATAGTGATAGGGGTAAATCATAGTTTTAGCTGTGTCAAGAACAATCTGGCGAGTCGTAGAGCAGTTGGTACGTAACAGAAATATAGAAACAGATATGGCACAGGAATTTAGAAACTACAAGAAACAAACACATGTTTTAGGCGTATTTATGTTTATATTAAAACTGAGGATGCATACTTTTGTTAACATAATTTCTACTAAATAACAACAGAGCCTACCAATAGATCTCTTGCAAAAAATATCAGTGTAACTGTTTTCGGGAGCAGAATTTTTTAATTTCCCGCACGACAGTTCGCACGAGGGTTACTGGTCAAAATTAAATCTAGCGTCATGTATATTCTATTTTCCTGTTATAGTCACAAAGAGAATTACACATAATCACTGTGCAGTTTCCTTATGTTCAGTTCATTATTAATATATTTGAAAAGTGACTACAAGTCAGAGGAGAAGTAAACAAAAAATGCTTAAAAGTGGCACAAAAAAAACCAATATTCATATATTGTCAATTCGCAAATAAATCTGTTTTAAAACAAGTAATATTAACTATTGTTTTCCTTTAAGGACACTCCTATCATACTAGTTGTATATAAAAACCTGACACATATTTAATGGCTTGCAGCAACGCTTGAAAACAAAGCAGAGTGAAAGCTTAGGAATAATTAAATTTTTACTTAAGTGAACATAAATAAACTTGTTGAGTGTGTCCTAAATATCCACTGTCTCAACATTTAAAACATTACTTGAATCGATGTATCAACATTATACTAGAGAATGACATGTTTAAGTCGCGTAATGCTGATAGGATGTCTGGCGATTATTACTACAGGAAGTTAGTTACCAGTTAGACAAAAGACTCGTTAAAAAATAATTATACAGTCATCCGAAGACCCACACCGTGGCATTTCCTTGTGCGCAAGCAGGTTCTCTTTAGACAGAAAGGAGTGACAAGTCCTTTGTTCCTAGATATTTTCAAGTGTGTACTGCAGACAACTCACCTATGGCATTGAAGACCCGGTAGGAGGTGATATGGGAAAGAAAACCCTTGCTTCGCAGCCAGTCCGAGAAGGAACCGCAGAAGACGTTAGATAGCCAAGTGCAAACAAAAGGCAGAGTGGACAAGTAACCAGCCTGCAACACAACATATTCCTCTGAGTGTCGCATAACAGTGCACTCACGGCCAACTAATGCCTAGTACATACGGTCATCTTCATTCTACATGAAAATGAGCATCAAATGTGTACAAGTAAAGAAACATTAGATCTACAAAATTAATTGCTTAGTTCACATGAACATTCGTGAACAAGATATACACCATTTAAATGTTAAATGCAGCTTTATACACAGCGTTCACAATAAAGTGAGTACTACTTAAAATTTTCTTTCAGATAATTTGCATTCATATTTGTACTATTTTTAATATGAAAACTTTTATGAAACTAAAATCAGAGTAAATGTTTAACCACGCTACAAAATTAACATCTTTGGCCCCAATAAATGCAGTTTTTGGTTATTACAAGTGTTGGGAAGTGCTTAGTTAAAAGTGAACAGTCCATAACTGCACTAGAGGTATTGGGGGTAAATTAATCAATATTTATTAAGATTTAACAAAAAATAAATTATAACATGCAAAAATAGAAATACTTTGGGTAGTAGATTATATCTTGATTTAAGTGGCATGATGCACGATCCGACAATATTCCTGCAATAGCTTACTTTGTCCAGTTCTTATTTGTATCAAAATACCTCGCTCTTGTAAGCTATTTAATTAAAAACCAGTCATGTGCATACAAATTGGATATTTACATTCGACTTGTACAATAAAGATAATAAATATATCCGTCCCTATCCCGCACTAGATAGTTTACAAGTCATTGTATGCTAGCTACTAGTATGATCTGTGAATGTTCACACGACACAAGTGTTATTGCAAGTCGAGGTGATCAATAAGGTGTTCACATTCTTGTACAAGAAAGAAGCCTAAAAATAAGCTTAAAACATTTTGCCGATGTTGAATATAAAGACCAAAGCAATACACATTATTCGCTCCGAGAGGTTACTTTACGCCAAATATTTTGGCATATTTAGAGCAGCTCTGAAAAGCTTATGTAACCACTTATAACTTGTTGAGAAATTTTGGCAATTGGTTAGTGAGTGATCTTGTGAAAATTCTTCTGACAAATGACTCCTTTGAAAACTGACACCATTTTAATTAAAATAATTAGCTTCCTTCTGCTATAGCATATACTTATCTATGGGTTGTAAATGTTCTGTGGTCTCGGCTTTCAAGTAACTTGTCATTATGTTCTCAGTATCATGGTTGTGATTAGAAAACGTATCATGTTTTCTTCAAGTCTCCATCCAGTAATGCGTTGGTAGTGAGTAAATATTTTGACACTGTGTACTAATGCTTGATCTATAAATTATGTAAAAAAAAAGGAAATGAATGAATCAGTTGACAAGAGGTCCACGTATAGTCCATATTACAAATTCAAAATCTCATAATAAGCTAAATATTAAATTAGGGGCCTTACAAACTATGGACATCACGTATGCATAGTTTATGGAATGGTAAAATTACTAAGTTAATGAAATAACCTTTATTTAAAATGTCTTGTTAACTATTGACGTGCATGCACGCACCTATAGGAAATTACTTTTTTGTGTGTAGTGTTTTGAGTGGATTACTAAATCAATGATAAGCAACTAGCTTGAGAGTAGTTGCCTCAAAAAGACTATCACGATTATTTATGATCGCCTGTTGATTTGATCCCGGGTTTTCTAATTTACTATCAGTGGTCTTGAGTAAATATTTTTCAGGTAATATTTTAAATATATTGTAATCCTATGTACCTATCTTCCCAAAATATCCATTGTTTTGTTTTAATCCCAGTTACAGCATTATTTACCTTTTCACTTGCTGGAAAGCTTGTAGTGAATAAAATAACTCTCGGAGAAGATATAATACAAACCATCAAACGTGTCCTTTTAGTTAGGCAATTCTTGTGACGTTCACACATTTGAGGTAGTGCGTATTTCTTGGGTATCTGGCGTTAAGAAAGTATTTTAGTTGCAACTATACACGCAAAGTTTTGAGCGGATATGTATATTGAACACTCTCTTGTCCTTCACTATTGATGACGTTTCAATTAACTTCTTACAGTTAGACTTATATTAAAACGATTTTCACTCTTTAGAATTAGAAACAAGAATAAAAACCTATCATGTGTGTATATACATACAAATATACACACATATACATTGGCTATATACATGTACATATATTGTGTGATAGTATAGTATTTAGTAAAATAAAACATTTATACATAATATGCCAATACTTGAGAAAATATTTGTAATATATAAAAATTATTTTGTTCAAAAATGTAGCACAACAATAATATTACCGTAAAATAACACAAAATTACAGAAAATACTAAAAACTGTTTAAAAGATGGTTAAGGAACGACTAAACACGTGATACGAACTTGTGATTATGTTGAAGCCATTTAATCTTTGTTTCTTCAAATTGGTATCTTAGATATTTCATTAGTTATCACGTTATATTATTTACGATAAAGAAATGTATTTTATCCAGCCCATTTCAGTTTAGCTTCAAAGTACGAATTTGAGTAAATTTATAATTTTTGCCACATACCAGTGACCTTACGGTATTGTACAATTCATTTGGAACACTGTTGTGTTATAAAATTGTTAAATACCGTTAACTATTTTATAATACGTTATAACAACACTAGACCTTAATTAATGGACATATTTCAGCTTAGTGGTATGAGTTTTCATCCAAGCACTATTATATAAAGGAAAGCATCACCTTGTAACAGACATAAGCAATACAATTATAAATTAATCAGGTGTAATGCTTTCCTCGTATGATTTTCGGACATTATACTGAAGCGTTCCCTAATTTTAAGTAGCAAGATCATAGTTAATGCTTTCTACGCACCTATTTAAGTTAAACCAACGTTTTTTATTTGTTTTTAAATGCGCACAATTGCATTTTACTGTAAAAAGAAGACTAGATTCTAGGAAAGGCACTGGAAAATTGGAAAAAAGATTTGAATATTTATACACAAAACGGCTAATAAGCCACTGTAGACCAGATGAAAATATTCAGATTGCAGAGAATTTGAGGGAAAAAAATACCTATATACGTGTGCGTATGAACATTTTCAGTGTTAAAGGTTACTAATGTCACAAATATTTTTGGTACCTAACACTTATGTCTATTACTGAATCGTTTACGATCTTCACTGTTTTAAATTAAACAATAACAGATTAACGTTACAAAACATGTCTTACTACGTTATTTTGCGAAATACATTCTCCGTTGGTATTCAGCACATCATCATTGATTAGTTTCCGAAGCATATACACAAACAAGCAACCTTACAAACAAAGCGACAAGAAAATAAACCGCACGGTTTGTAGTTTTTAGCATCTCAAAGCAGCACAAAAGAAAACGCCACTACTGTATTGTCTATCCGTTTTAATACAAAATTATTGTCTCTACTTGTTACAACGGTGAGATTTTGGTCACTATTTAACATCAAGGCCTTGAACGATGTTGCGGATGAAATTAGGTGAGCATGGAGTAGTGATGGAACGAGAGTATGGAAATTAGGACTACCCCTCCCTATATAACCAGCTGGCCAACGGAAAAGTCCGTCAAAATTCCCACACGTAAAAATCGGCAGTGACCTGACAAGGTTTCAATCCTGAATGACTGTGGTGGGACGTTAGTGGTCTCTGATCAGGAAAATACCTCGTTTATAATAACAATTTTGATTAAAACTGAAAGAAGACAGTTTAAAACATCCGGAAACAAGCAATGCATGAACGACAATTTTTTTTATTTCTTATGCATAGTCCAGTTACAATGCATAGTCAGCTTGAGGGAAATTATTCTTCTTACTTTAACGTGGGGTATAATAATACATAAAAGAGGTTCGTTTTATTTAGGAATATAGATCTGGGCTACAGATAATTTTATGAGGTTTTTAAAGCGTTTTTGTGCCTACTATCCTACATTTTAATTTGATAGTTCAAATACTTTAACTTTATCTGAAATATTCCTTGACAAGTTTATTAAATTCCGTACATACCAGAAGAAGATGGTTAATGTTTTATAGTCACTTAAAATTTCAGAGCGGAATATCGCAATTAAAACCCTAATACTCTATCATTCTCATAACACAGGCGTTTGTTTCCATATCTAAGAATGTACTTTTATAAACTGATAACAAACTTGCAATTGTGTGTGGTCAGGCAATTAATCTAATCAGTACTTACAGTTTAGTTTTGTTTCCCGCTAGACGTTTCAAAGAAATGTTAGTAAAAATTATAATTCTAGCCATCTTAAATCAAATATAAAAATGTTTAGTCGTGGTGGAAATGTACACGCCTATCGGTGCCGAAATAGTCAACAGGGTAGCAATGAAACAGTTGTTTTTGCACTACTGGCGAAAGGACAGCAGATACGTGAAAACAGGTAATCACAAATTACTGGAACTCTCATATTATGCAACTTGGTATTAAGCAGAATGCTTCGTAAAGTACTGTACACTTAAGGTTCCTAAAGTTTTAAATAAACTTATCACAGCAGTAAAAAAAAAATGTTACACAGCAAAACCCTGACACATACGAGACAAGGCAACTTCTTAAGAGTTTACGCAGTAAAAACGCTTTCATCTGTCGGCGGGACTGAAAAACACACACATATAACCGACATAATTTTAACAAACCACAATATTGTAACCAATGTAGTAATTTGGGGTGCAGTAGGTCTAGACTGAGAAATATCCCAACCGATACCAATTACTAGTAAAATAATTTAATTGCGGTTTTAGATATTTGACTTTTTAGGAGAAACGGAAAGAATGCATTGAGTTTACTAGTTACATGGTTATATTAAACACTTATACTGTTGTCAATTCGCAGGAAACCTCACATTAAAACAATAACAATAAAGCAAAAAAGGAAATGGACGTCTTAGTTATTGTCAAAAACATGCAAATAACGCAAACACAATTTTGGAAAGAAATATATACGTATACAGGAAGCGGACAAAAAAAGTAGAGAAAGAATATTACAACGGAAAGGAATATAGACGTTTACATTGACATGTGGCAGAAAAATAGAAACTGAGTAAAAGTAATGTAAGCGCGAACATGTTAAGTGAGTGTGTAAATATTGATGTAAATACACACACATATACACATGTATACAGGATGAATCGTTATTATATGCTAACCCGGCGGGAATGCAATCCTGGGGTCAAGTAAATAGGAAAACATGTACTCAACATTGGGCCTATCGTGACGTATGAGGACGTTATGCGCTCTCAAAGGTGCTGATTGGAAATGTGTAATTTGTCGATAAATCCTCTGATATAAGTAATTAAGTAACGAAATTTTGTACACAGGCTACTGGTGTAGGGAGACCATAGCAGAAAATTATGTCACAAAGCGAAAATCCCTTCATGATTTCACAAGGGGTTGACAACCTATTCATGCTTAGAACATTGTAACCTTTGGCTTGAAGTGGTTGGACATGACATGTAGGTAAGCAACACGAAAACAGTAGAAAAAAAAGTTGTCCCGAGTAAAACCGTTAGTGTGAACCGTTCCCACACAATATGCATGTTAAATTGTGTGTGCCGGGAAGGTAGGCAGCCAGTAACAGTGTTCTGTATCACGTGTGTACGGAACATGTGACTAAATGTTGTGTGCAACTGTAGCAAATGAACGATCGAGACGTTACTGCGCAAAACATTGCATATTTTTTTAGATTGTGGACGTTACAGTAGTCCACAATGACGGATCCTCACAGTCGTATTACTCAATCAAAGTAACTGATAAAGGGGAGTTTTAGGAAACCGTGTTGCAAAGTAATAGGAAATGTACTCGTTTTACGGGATTATAAATAACAAAATGCTGCAACATTGTATTTTGCAAGTATTGAGGTCCAATAAACGCGCATCAGCTGCTGTAGACAAGCAAGTACACAAAAACAATACCCAGACATATAAAACAATCGCAGTGAGCTGAATTGCGCGGTGAGAAGCTGCGGACACCTGTCATCAAACGGAAACCAAATACATTGAAAATACTACAAAGTAATAATGGCGTCGATCGTGGTGTGATTCGGCGGAGTGTATATTTTTGTAAATGGTCTCAATTTATTTTCCTATTCTTGAAACCCCTGTGGTTTACGGAAAAACACGTGCATTTTAATGGGACAAATAAACTCTGAAACAGTTACTCAGAGAGATTGGGTTGATTCATGAAATGCAAAAACAATGCAAAATACGTATTGAGGAACACAAATGTCTGTGTCGCTTAGTTTGAACGATAAAAGTCGTGTGCGTGTGTGTGTGTGTGTGTGTGTGTGTGTGTGTGTGTGGGAGGGGGTGCGTTAATACTCCGTGAAAAGGTTGACTTTACATATCTTTTAAACCCCACGTCGTAATAGCAAGCACCATAATGTAACAATTGGTAAAGATGGCACAATAGTAACATGTTAAACGTGTATTCGAGTGGATACAGGTTCGATGCCCGGCTTCGGCCATGCTGAGTTTGGTTTTCCATGGTTTCTCGAAATCACTCCAGGCGAAGGCTGAGATGGAATCGTAAGAAACGCCATGGCCGATCTCTTACCCAGTTACCTTAAACTGTCCGGTCGTGTTATCTCTAATGACAGTCACCTAGACGTTATGGCCCAAAAACGTAATTAGAATAATTTAACTTTCTCATTCGACTTGGACTGGAATTGAAATGCAGTACTATGTCTACTACGTATGTCATTATAAGGAACGCTTATAAATTCGGCCTGAAGCACATCAGTGTAATATCAACATAGGCAATTCTGTACACTGTGAATTTCCCGTCAACTGTAACCTGTATACCTTCTACTCCACACACCAACTCTTTGTGCATTTCACTACTGCGATGAATTGTGGTCTCGGTCGTGTAGTACTAGGTTGGCAGCCTGCTAGTAGTGCGTTTGTGGTTTACACTACAAGCAATTCGTCACAGTGTGTATGATGGAGTGGAGTAATGCGGAACTTGCCGACATGCATCTCGTATACGGTGAAATGTTGTGTAATTAATTGGCAGCATGTTGTAGATATGTTGAAAGGTTTGCTGCCCGACGTTTGTCAGATGCACGTTCATTTACGTCAGTTCATTGGTGTCTGCGTGAAACATAAACTGTAAACGCAGGTTATTACAATGTTGGTCGACCTATAGTACACCTCGAGATGTTGATGCACTTCAACGTGCCAGCACCCAGGGAATTTCTAATATGCTCAACGGACCACAATCGACAGTAGGTCGCATTTTACGGCGAGACAGATTGCGTGCATTTCACTACCAGCCAGTGCAGGCACTTCTTCCTCTAGATCGGCCTGCTCGTTTGCAGCACTGCGAGTGGTACCAAAATCAGATTATGCTAATTCCAAGGTTTGGATGTAAAGTCCACTTCACTGATGAAGCATCTTTCACTAGGCAGTGTGTCTTTAACTTCCTCAACGAGCATGTGTGGGCTTACATCAAAACGGAAAGCACACTTCCATCAACAGTTTTAGACAAATATTTGGACGGGAATCATCGATGGGATGCTAATTGGATCACAGATCTTTCCCGCACGTCTGTTTCGAGCTGTATATCGGCACTTCTTGGAAGAAGACCTACAACAACTACTTGAAGACGTACCACTTACTATAAGAGTCGACATGTGGTACATGCACGCTGATGCACCGCCACACTTCAATCGCACAGCTAGGCAATACTTGGACATACTGTTGTGATTAGGAAACTCTTCTTAATATAAAAAAAAAGATTTTATAACCCCTGGTAACCAACTGTACTAACATAATGTAAGTAGGATGTATGTGTAATATATGTACTATGGATTACCAAAAGTATTCTATTATGTGCTGCAATGTAAATAAATATGTATTATGAAACTTCGTATGAGGTGAGTTACAGTAAAGACAAGTGTGTGATACATTTAACACCTTTAGTACTGTAATGACTTGGTAGAGGAGTAGTTAATTTGACAAATCTGGAAATATAAATTTACTAGCAAAAACACAGATGCCATTACCTACACATATATAGTTACATAATACCCTTAGTATTGCACGGTCTCATGTTTCAATAGTATATTTAATTCGTGAAACTCTCATGTAGAAATGAAGATCTCGAAATGTAGAAGCAAATAAAAGAGTTGAGTTTAATTTAATTTAATTGTATGCCTCGACTTCTCAATTCGTAGATACAATCAAAACTTAATTTAGGACCCCTGGCCTAGGAGAAAACGTCTGTTCAAAAAGAAACAGCATACACTATATAGTTACTACAAGAAAATGATCTGTGATTCCATTATACTGTACCCAGGGCGATGGATTGGTTGTTGGGTGACCAGTGGGATGGCCACCAAGATCACCTGACCTAAACCCAGCTGACTTCTTTTTATGGTGTCACTTTAAGGTCATAGTTTATGTAACAGAAGTGGACGTTGCAGACGAACTCTGGCGACGTATTCAAAAGCATGCCGCTCTGTACAGGCTAATCCCGGTATGTTGCAATGTGTGCACCTGCCATAAAAGTGTCGCATTCGTGCATGTTTGGAAATGGGCGGCTCTCAATTTGAGCGTATGCTGTAAAACGGCGTAACCTTGTTAAAAATAAAAGTTACATAAGTGTAATCCATTCACATTTCAAATAAATAACTAAGAAGTAAACTAAAACATTTTTGTCAAATAATACATTTCGCCATTTACTAACACGTTATCAGACTGTGTGTCTTGTTGTCAAGTGACATGTCATACACAACATTGTTACTGGCTTCCTACCTTCCAGACTCCCACAATTTAACGTGCAAATTCTGTGGAAACTGTTCGCATTAACGGGTTTTCTCAAGACGACCTTTTTTAATTACTGCTTGCGTGCTGATTACCTATATGTCATGTCCAACCACTTCAAGCCAAGGGTTACACATCTAAGAATAAAAAGATTGTAAACCCTTACATAAACCACGAAGGGATGTTCGTTTCGTAAAACAATTTTCTGCTGTGGTCTGTCCCAAAACCAGTAGCCAGTGTATGAAATTTAGTTTCTTAACTTCATATGCCTGAAATTTTATCTTTCAATTACACATTCCCCATCTGCACCTTTGAAGGCGCATAACTTCCTCATATGTCACGATAGGTTCAATGTTGTTTACATGTTTTCCTATTCCCAGGATTGTATTCCCGCCGGGTTAGCATATAATAACGAACCATCCTCTCTCTGTGTGTGTATATAATGTTTATAAATTATCTTTACAACTTTAGACTTAAAATAACTTTAAAACTATACGATGTAACAACAAACTGTTTTCATCGTGTGACAAGGTAACTCAAAATTTTACCTCATTGACACTCGTCAATGTGTTCACCTCTAGTGGCACGGGTAATGTCCAGTCGGTATTAAATTTCTCTCCATGTAGGCTCCAGTATCTTCACAATGACATGTTGAAATGCATTACGAATGCATGTCTTCAAGTCCTGCAAGTCAATTACACTGGTTCGGTATAACTGATACTTTACAAAACCCCATAGAAAGAAGTCAAGTTGGGTAATGTCAGGTTACGTGGTGGACATCAAATCCGACCATCTCGTCCAATCCGCCTATTTGGATACTTTGCATCCAGAAATTGATGGACGAGGGACCAGTGAGGTGGTGTCCCATTCTGCTGGAAAATGACGGCAGGTTACATAATAGTCCAGTTGTGGCACAGCAAACTCTTGCAACATGTCCAAGTAAACACCACTTGTGATTGTAGACTTGTGGAAAAATAATGGACCAATGACGCATTATGATGGTTCAGTTTGCCTGACATGAAAAGTTGACTCATCGGAGAAACAAATGTTTTTCAAAATGTTATTTTCGTCAGTCTTGGCAAGCATTTCCAATGCAAACTGTTTGTGCTGAGTTTTAAACGTAGGCTTTAGTGCCTGAAACAGCTTCACCTTGTAGGCATAAAGTCGTAACCTATTACGCTAGACTTTGTGCACTATTGATCGTGGCATTTCCAGTTGTCTGGCTGCCGTACGCGCAGATTTTTTGGACTCTTGGTAAACGCCTGCCGTACTCTGTCCATGGTGGCATCTGAAACAGAGGGGTGACCTGCACTCTGTGGAGAACACTACCTGTTTTCATAAATAATGCATGCCAAGCCCAAATCGTTGGTCGGGACGGGTGTTTCCTTCCAAACTGTGTCCGGAAGTTTCTCTGCACTTGGGTATTGGACTTAGTCTGTGTGAACCAGGCTACACTCTGAGCTTTCTCCTGTGGCGTCCACATATTCTGGTCAAAGCTGCGTTACCTGGAATGTATATAAACTTTATGAGTTATCTTGTCGCATGTTTAAAACCGTTTGTTGTTATCTTGTATAGTTTTAAAGTCTAAAGTTGAAACGATAATTTATGGACAGCCCATATATGTGTGTGTGTATATATATATATATATATATATCGATTGGTCATTTTTAATTGGAGACAGTGGAATGACGTCAAAAGGAGAATCGAATCAAAATCTGCTAGATGGGAAGGGGGCCAATCAATGAATCAAATTGAGAGACCCCCTTCCCCCTCTGTAGGTGGTAAGGGGAATTATTTTGAATTTGTAAATATAACCCCCATCGAACGACTTAAGAAACCCAAGTGAAAGCAAATGCACGTCTTTTCTTGCATACAATACAATTGCGCGATAATAATCGGGGTTCCTACTTACAGTTTGAAAATAACCCCCCCCCCCTTCCCAGAACCAAAGTGGGAGAGCGTCTTATCATATCATATTTTGGTGTATTGGTTTCACCCCTTTCCCGTCGAACAGATATTGTTTGAAAACTTTTTGCATTTGACTCGCCCTTTTTTTTATTATTCCGCTATCTCCACTTGAAATGACCACCCGTTAGTATGTATACAGGGTGAGGATGCTAAATGTTTAAAGCTCCCCGCAGTGACACTGGGGACTCCGAGACAAGTGATTCGACATAGGACATGTAGGGTCCAAACGGACGGGAAAGGCCCGAAAATTCGCCTTCAAGTTTCCATGACGTCACATCCGGTGTGTTCGCATCAGGCGCGTACGAACGAGTATTCAAAGGAGTTCCTTCGATCCAACCTGTCTCTGTGGCTCA
>PNEQ01097405.1:0-15084 GCA_003012365.1 Medauroidea extradentata
ACCTGTTACAATAAACCTATATTTCCTTAAAATAATGTACCACTTTGTAATTAAATAAGATTAAAGACAGTTTTAATCCAATTTTTTGGGTTTAGGGGTCAGAATCGGCCAAATTCGGTTATAGCGAAGACACGGCTATAGCGAAGTTCGAACCCAGAACCATGACATTTCGCTATAACGAGACTCTACTGTATATTCATAAATTTCCCGCATTGACCGTTCAGACATTTTCACCAACAACAAAAAAAAAAAGTTAACTTACATTTTACGTTTTCATACCACTCTTGTATACACTTCTCGAAACAAACAGGTGTAAACAACGTATCATAACCGCACAAGGCAAATATTTACCATTTTCAAAAATACGGACGAACGTAATGTGTTTGGTTTGACTGTAAATTTCACCGTTATTGTTTCAAATATGTTTGGCAATCGTTCATCTTATTTTAAGGAACGTTTTATGTACTGTAGGTTGTGTGTGGAAACACAAACATTGCTGTATGTTCGTTAAAAGAAGAACAAACATGTTGCCACCAAAAGAAAAACGTAACTTTTTTATAGAGAAAATATTTTCTTAAGTTTATAATTTTCAATAGATTTCGAACATGCATTGTCTACAAATTCATTTTGTTCTATTGTAAATGTGTGTACCTTTTATTTTCGCATTTCATTAAAGTGTGAATAAATTGCAGTCACGTCAAGAAATTTGGGAATTTTTTTCCGCCATTTTGTGCACTTCCAAGTGAAGCCGAAGGCAGTCGAGCGCAAGCCAAGAGTCGGAGAGGTTACGTTTCGCCTTGTAAATACGTATCTTATTCTTGTTACATTTTCCGTTTGAGTAGCAACAGTTTTGTGAATTTTGTTAAAAAGTGGAGTACACAATTTTTATTTTAAGGCCCGTGAAGTGTATTTATAAGTTATTGCTGTAACAATGTTGCAGCATTCAAAATCTGTTCGCTCACTTGAAGAATGCCTTGAAATACTGTAATAAAGGAGGTAGAGAAATGTCCTGGTGAAAAGCATGCTGACATCTCCAAATATCTCGGATTGCCACCTTTGACGTTAAACTAGATCGTCAGTAATACAAATGAGCTATGACCATGTTCAATGCACACGGGTTGTGTGATTCCCGCATGTTTCGTTTTCTCGTATGCATAGTTTTTTCTCATTGGTCCCTTGAAAAACGATGGATAGAGGTTTCACTGTAATTAAACAAAACCAGAAGTACTATATCTGAAAGGAAAAGGTTAGCATTTCGAAAATTTTGCCTCAACTGATCTGCGACAAAACAATCGCCAAGGTGTCTAAATTATCGTGAAACGTCGCTTTTAACGAAATTATGCTGAAATTCGCGGAAAACTTAAAATTCCGCAGTATTTTACGAATTTCGTGAGTCACCATTTTTAGAGGTCCTCAGTCATGAGACAAGGTGACTGCAGGGACGGTTGTATCAGTTCAGAAAAAGTACCTCATCTAACTTCTTATAGGTGAGTTTTGACCGGGGACTAGGAGTTGGTATCACTTTGTGGTAACACGTATGCTGGTGTATAAGACTAATCTGCATCCAACAATTCATTATTCTATAGTTGAATCAAACATATTTCATGGAATAGTTAATTTTTTAAAATACTAAAGTTACAACATGCAATCACAAAGATGTCATTCCATAGCCTAACACATTTACTCTCACTCTAAATGATTTCGTTAGGATTATTTGAATAGTTTTTACTTTGGATAAGTAGCTAAAATTGCTAAATCAGTACTTTGACATGCACTTGAATGAAAACCATGAAAACAAACAATGTTTTATTTCTGCAAAATTACTGTTAATGTAATGTGGAAGAGTTGAACAGTGTTTGGTACAAGCATAAAACTACGAATACACCAGTGTAGAGCAGTAAAAGAGAAAACTTTGATTACAAAAGCATTTAATTGCCAGCAACAAATTTGACACTTCACTGATTGCAGTAGAACTAGCGATGGCCGAACTACTTGCACTAACAACACAGAGCTAGCTCCCAAGTGTGTACCTAAATACAGTACAGGAATGCTACGACAGAATGACAACTCACGCTCCTCGCCACGGACTGCATATCTTATCTTGATGTCCTTGCAGAACTGCGACATCTTGGCTGCTACCTCTCCTGTCTGAATAGCCAGCTCGTACGTGGGCGACAAGCAGAGAGCCTGCAACCACAAGTGAGACGCTGTATGTATCGACTAATGACGGTACCACGAGGCCAGACTATCTCGCCCCAGATACAGACTTACAACTGGGGTGCCAGTAGACATCTGCTACCCCAGAGGGTAATAAGGATCTACGATAGAGAAGGGCAGGAGAAACACGAGATCTCAGAGGAAACCCGCCGACCAGCGACACCATCCAACATGATTCCCACACACGGAAACCTGAAGATTTACCCTGCCGCGAATAAAACCTGGATAGCCTTGGCGGGAGGAGTGGTTCCACAATTCAGGCACCGCAACCCTTCGAGACAATGGTCGTATCTACCACAGCACCTTGCTATAATCCAACCTCACGTAAGTAAAAATTACATTTGTGACAGCTCTTTCCCCGAAAAACTAAATGTCTTCTTCTACCACACGTTATACAACACACAGCTGAGTGTTAAACTGTGATGAAGAATTTCAAAATGAAATAATTTCATAAAAAATCATGTAAACGTAACAGAGTAGTCTAAAACTAGACATGTGACATGAGCCAGACAGACGTAGAACATGTAGACTGCCGCTGCACAGTCCGAGGGAACATGTTTACAAGGACTGCGACAGATGTGTACGTTACAGCACTCACCACACTTGCTGTATGTCTAGCTATTGTAACTCTCACATCAAACTACCGACTACACAGGTTGTTCAGGAGCTCGCCTCAAATACTCTATCAACAAATTAAACACAGTGGTTGATATGATCTTTGAAAGAACTGTGCAATGGGAGTGCACTGGATTCAGTTTCTTGGAGAGTCATTCAATTTGCAATGGAGTACGTCCAAGAAACTGAATCCAGTCACAGTGGTTTATACTCTTCAAGAATTAAACAGTCAAAAATTATTCTGGAATTATGATGAAACTTTTAAAATCCCAGTGAAAATTCAAAAATATACGATAAAAATATTTTTCTATGCAATTTTTGTTTGGCACCATGACATATTACAGAAACAATAAACCTACATACTGTTGACTATGAGTTCAATAACTGACTTATGAGAGTTCAAGAATATTGACAACTGTAGCAGCCATTTAACTAAAAGTTTTGTAAATATATTTTACTGAAAAGGAATGAGAATGCTGGGTCATTGACATTATTTTACACACTTCTAGTTTAATAAAAAAATAATAATTATACATAGGTATATATAAAACCTTTCCCTTATTGCAAATAGAAATTTCTAAAAATGATTTACTGACTTTTTTATTACTTGACACTGAAGTGCAGAAAACTTTCTTTTTTACTCAGAAACCTTTATGTTTATAAGACGACCATAAAACTGTTATCTTGACTTCATGTTCCGTGCGTCACAGTGATAGAGAGTACGTTTTCAACGCACATTACAGCAACTCAAGACCACTAAAAAGGCAAGGATAATTTATACTGAGCATTAGATCTTCAAGCTCGGCCAATCACCACTGAGTCTTTGCACTACATGCTCTCATAGCAAGATGTGGCCATTTTGGTAATAAAATGTAGCTTGGGAAAAATTAAGATATGTAATGCCATTCATAAAAAGTTTAAACCGTAAAATAGGCCTATGCTGACTACATAAAAAATTGTCAATTAGATCATTTTTATAAAGTTTCACTCGAAAAAATCTTACCAAAATTTGAAATCTAGTGTAATGGGTCACTTTTACAACATGCTCAAGTCCCAGTTGAAACTGCCAATCAGCTAAGTATCTTTCATAATAAAGGTTGCGATTTTTATATGGCTGCTTAATCCAAAATAATCATGTACACTTGTTTTCTTCACATGTTGGTTAAATTATTAACACCCAGAAGTTTGCTTTACATAATTTTGGAATATTGCCTAGATTCGTTTACATCATGTTATAGCATTTTGCTATAGAGTTATAGCTACTTTATTTTATTTGTTTATGTTTTTAAACTTAACCTAAATATTTTGTTTGTTTATATATATTTCTATTTGTTGTAGTCTTTAACCTAATGTCACAGAATAAATAATGCTATCAGAGGCGACAAGGTAAGCTTTTTCATTGTTGTTCTCGTACCAGCTGTCGGGCGTACAGGAATATAAACAATACGATGTGGATTATATTCGTTGATTTATGTAACCACTTCTAGTGTTTGAGACACTGTAATTAGTTTGTATATTAAATTAATATTTACAATTGGTAAATGTGATGATTGTATTCTTAACATCAGATAATAACTAATTCTGTCAAAAGCGACATAAAGAAGCTTTTTTACCAGTTGTTATTGTAACAGCTCTCGGGGCGTACACGCATGTAAACAAAGCCATGTGGAATTTGAGACACGGGTTTCAACAACCTCTTATATTTATAGAAATACTACAATGGTTTGTACACCAATTAATAATTAAAAATTGTTTATATGATATTACTTACATGTGAATTTCCTTGCATATTATAAAATAGAGCCTACCAAACTCATTTGTAACCAAACATTTACGAACTCTGACATCAAAACAATCCAAAGAGAAAACGAGTACGATAATAACCACGATTTGTCGCCTCTGTTACAACTAATTTATTCTGTGCTAATGTTTACATTTTCTCTTTGGCTAGAATTATAGTTAAATTGCCTATTCCTAGTTAGCTATTTTTAATGTATTTATATTATTTTACCAGGTCAGGACTCACATCCATGATTTTTTTATTTTTATTTTGTTTTTGTTGTGTTTTGAGTGTAGGTCTTTTTTCTTTTTGTTTAGTTTCATTTTGTTTTGATTGCAGTTTCTTTTGTTTAAGCCTCAAATCCAGACGCTTTGGAGGTATTCAAGTTGGGCTTGAGAAATAGCCGGGGGTTTTGAAAGTTTTTTTTTCTTCTGGGAATGGAGTTCTGCACCGAGCGACTGACTTGAATTGGCATGTCAGCTCGCGCCTGTTATAGCTAAATTCACGAGCGTCATCGTAATTTTGGTTAGCTTTTGCGGTGCAAGATAGCAGCGTCGCGGCTAGGGGTCAGAATAATATTTCAGGAAGAGTTTCCCGACCAGAACTTTAGATTTCTTGGAGTGTTCAAGCAACCAAGCTGGCGACACACCGATGCCAAAGGTGACGCCACGAGACCACAAGCGGTATGACACTGGATATTAGCTTGTTTTAATTAGTCACGAGATCAGCTACGTCTGTGACCTGTTAATAATCGACTGACGAGTTTTGGTGCGGTGAGAAATGGCTTTTCTCAGCTATAGTCCGGCGTTCATATGGTCTGTGCAAGCCTCTTAAGACCAAAGGTCCGAACGTATCAGGGAGCCTATGCTCACCTCTCTGAGATTTTAACTTTAAGCAATGCTGGAGCATTAATACATAATTGATACATTTATTTTGAACTTTTAATTTTGCGAAAATTTTAAAAACTTGCTTTACTGAACTAACTATAGAACACTGCAGTAACAGTTGGAGAAATAGTCTAAATTCTATCATTATAATTAATATCATCTTGGACTAGATTTATTTTATAATAACTTCAATCAATTTTCTACTATAAACTCTAATTTTCAACAGCTATAAAATCACATAATTTCATTAATTTAAATGTTGTAAGGAAGTGGTAGTAACTACTTCACCAGTCTTATTTTTTTCTCTTACATTTAGCTATTATTTAATCAATCAGATGATTAAAAATTTGCGTTAATAAATCAGTTTTACTACCATCTACTTACTCCATATGTTCTGCTTGTTTTGTGTGTGCTGTGATGTTCCAAGGGGAGTAGAGATAAATGTTTTGCTAGGTGTTGTTGTACTTATGCTGCTACAAGAGGAGAGAGCTAAACTGAAATGGTAAGAAAGGTAACTACAGCTACACCACCTACCAACCTACAACTACACCAACCACCTCAATCTCTACCACACAGTATAAAATACACTGGAGTCTAACAGCACCAATAACAGTGTATAAGTATTTATGTTTAGTAAGTTTGCAGTACACTCACAGATGGTAGTACACACAGAAGTGCTACAATGTTTAGTAAGTTTGCAGTACACTCACAGATGGTAGTACACACAGAAGTGCTACAATGTTTACATCAAAAAAGCAAAAGTGTTCACATGGAACTGAAGCATGAAACTGGCCGAAAAGCAATTACGTGAGGTGTTGGCCAATTGACATTGCTCAATACAAAGTTCCCATCCTCAGGCTGCACAATTACATCAACCAACAAATGAAATGAAAGTAAGCCACCTAAAATTGGGTAAACATCAGGTTCTGCTAAGTAAGGGAAATAATCTTCCCCGACCTTGAACATCTCTATGCTCACAGTGACTGCCTCTACACACAGCCAAACACAGCCGACAATACCTAATCATGCGACACAACCTTACAGATCAAAAACAGAATGGCCGACCAACGTAGCGACGCTTCCTTTGCCACTGTAGTTTCCTTGGCAGCCATCCAACGCAATAAGGAAATAAACGTTACCAAAAATTAAAACTTAATATTCATTAGTTGTGTCTCACATTAAAAAATTGCTTTCCTAAAACTATAACACTTTAAATTACAAAATTAATTTTAATATCTTTCACGGTAAGTCTTTCGGTTGGCACACGCCGGCCAGTGCAAAACATATTACTGCCTTTGTCGCACACTCAACTTGCGGACATGCAAGTGTGGTTCGGTGAAAAGTATAATGAATAAACACAGTTACAATGTAATGTAGCTGTTGCAGGAACTGGGAGAGCGCACCCGGCTGCTACATTGAAACTAGTCGACAATACACCCAGTCTGACAATTACTGTTAAAATAATTAAACTGCTGCAATTACTGATATTCACATAAAATTAAAACACAGAAAACAAACTCAGCCAAACTCTAATAATTAAAAACTACTACATGCACAGACCAGACACCACCCTTATAAACTTCTGTCGTCTGTACTTGAAGATAAATCACTGAAATGATGAACAACAACAACTACTACAATAATTAAGGCCTATGTCTGTGGGTGGACCGCTTGATACTTGGGCGCCATGGTCTGTTTGAATTGATGTGAAACTGCCCCACTGACAACAGAAAACAAGGAAATATTTACAGAGATACAAAAAATCCATTGTGTCCTAAAAATATCTCAGAAATTTTTTTTTCATAAAAAGATAGTTGGAATGGATTATAGCAGAACAACGGAAACACGTGAAAAAAAAAAAAAGACAATATTTCATATTTAAAAATTCTTTTATAATATAGATGTTTGAAAGAAAGCTGACTTAACATGAAAAATTCTATTTTAATGCAAGTTTGAGGGGTTTCAGGATAAAAGTGTCATGGGAACCATCTTGCGAGGTAGCGTAACTCGCTGTCAC
The DNA here is from genome assembly GCA_003012365.1 of Medauroidea extradentata. NCBI lineage: Eukaryota > Metazoa > Arthropoda > Insecta > Phasmatodea > Phasmatidae > Medauroidea > Medauroidea extradentata. The sequence goes on from PNEQ01097405.1 coordinate 7,517, forward strand.
CACGAGGCCTTATAAAACTCTGCTTCTACTGTATGGTGCTACACTTATTTTCAGTTGTTTATCACGACAAAACCACTGGACATCTATCAAAAATGTACAATCATTTAATAGACATACTTTTTAAAATGAAATTACTGTCACAGAAGTGTGTGTATATGTGGCTCACTAAAACTGTTAAGAAATAAGCAAGCCCGATGAGAAAGTATCATCAGCATACTGACACGTGCAGCGTTCAGCACGCAGAAACTGCTGAACATATCTTACCAATGCTGTCTCAGTAGATCAGCCTTGAATGTGATTTGCTTTGCAATTTTCATGTACTCTCTCTTACTTTCTTGATAATTTGGAGGGGGAGGGGGGAGAGGGGGAAAGACAAAGAGAGAAAGTTGGATAAAAAGTGAAAGTGATGTTAGTAATTACTTGTTACGTATTTCTGTCACACACATGGCGTAACTCACTAGACATATATTTTACAACTGTTACAGCCTAAGTTTTAACATTTTCCCCACAGATTTATCATTTTTCAACTGCAGGTTTTATATACACACACCTTTTAAAAAAACTTTACTTTATTTACGATACCTAATACACAGTCTCGCTTGAGAAAAATAGAAAAAAATTAGGGTGTTACAAAATGTAAAGTCTGTTTTAGGCAAAGAAAATAAATTTTGAGGCACATGAGATTGAAACATTTTCAGGACTTAAGATGAAGGAGCAGGTAGTTGTGACACTTGCCTGTGGGTACGGCTTGGAGGTGTCGACTCGACTCAGCATGGCTAGCACAAAGGCTGCAGTTTTGCCTGTACCGGACTGGGACTGTGCTATCATGTTCTGGGGCCTGCAACACAACACACAGCTAGCGTGTCACAACTCTATTACAACACATGCGCGTGGTGTTCCACTGTGAGACGCCTCATACTTACGGGTCGGCTAGTAGAGTAGGAACTGCTGTCTCCTGGATCTTGGAAGGTGCGTTGAAGCCCATATTGTACACCCCCTTCAGTAACTCCGGCTTTCTGCAACCACACACCCTTCACGCTCAAATGAAAACTTTCAACAACCTCGTCATTATTCTTTCCTACTATGCACAATTTATCTATTATATGTCACAGTACCGACTAATTCCTTTCCTCTTTTGAAGTAACCTGCTTCATACACTACAAATTATATTTCTAACTACACACAACACCTGACCTACCTTCTCGTACTGCACATCTAAGCATACAGGATGTTGTTCCAGCAAGGTCCACACATAACATTATTATAATAAACCTGGTTATTAGTCGCATGGTACTTTCATAACAAGTCCTCTCACATATTATCCTCCACAGTTATTTATTCGAACATTTGCATTCTAAAAATTATAGCTTACCAATAAGGTTCAATTCAGAAAAAAAAACCATACAGCCTTTCTCACACAAGAATTCAATTTTTAGATAGTTCTATAGATGATTATGGATAAAAATTTATACTAGAAAATTCTTTATTAATTTTGATGTACCGTATAGTTAGAGAGCCAGCTGAGTGTATGTGCAACAATCACAAATGACAGGAATACACTGCATATTCCATGGCAACAGCTGTAAAAAGCACTGCCAATACAACTGTCAAATAATGGAATTATTACGTGAAAGGGACTATACATTGGATACAGATTTACAGTGGTACAATTTGGTGGAAAACCAGAAACATAAAAATTTAAAAATCAGCCAATTATTGTAAAATACGAAACTCCTAAACTAAAAAATTTAGTTTTTTTATACCTTTTCTACTAACTAGTGTATGTCAAATATCTAGCAGTATATTAACTTAAAACTTAATTTGACATTTAAAAAAAAAAAAGGACAACAAAACCCAATATAGGGTTTTTGAAGGGACCCAAAAAAAGCTTATTTTATGAACGGGTAATTTCTTGTTAAAAAATAGTTTTACAACCAATTGAAGGTAGCATTATATGAAGGGAAATATTATTAGTGGGAAGATTATACAAGGGTTGTACAGTACAATATTTGCTAGTGTACGCACAGTGTGTGATATGAGAGCATACTAAGACTTTACAGAAGAGAGGCACGGGCGCAGACACACTCACAGATGCAGTTCGTCGAAGGACTTGATAGAGTAGAGCGGAGAACTAGGGTTCTGTCGCTGCACCTCAATATCGTGTATACTCTCCACCAGACCCTTGCGCACTATCTTGCGCAACAGAGAGATCTCTGCCGGTCCACAAGTCTCCTCCTCGTCATCTTTGTTGACGTTGTCTCCCGCCCCACCAGCGTCCTTCACTTCGCTCTTCCCTGGAGGTAACGGTGGGGTCTTGGGTCGCGGCTTCTCCCCGGACTGGATGTCCACGCCTGCCAGTTGCTGGAACGTACATCGCAGAACACTACTACAGTATGTCCTGCTGGTGTTCTTTCCAACCCACAATAATGCCTCCTCCCACAGACATGATTAAACTTTCAACTTCTCTAATACGGTACTTCATTCCATATCTTTGTTAAGTGCAATACATACAAGTCACTGTCAACACACAACACATGCATCATAAACAGATATTTTTAATTAAGTAAATATGTACATAATACAAAACACATACTCTTTGGTAAAAAGCCTAAGGCCCTTGGCTTACGAGATAAGTTTCATTAAACGTCCTAAATAGCGAAGAGGAAGTAAAATGTAAGGTAATTCGTGGATACGGATTGCATTGCATGAATCCTGTGATCAAAACTAAGAGAAATACTAGATGGTAAAAAGTCGTCAGGGCCTTCGTTTGTAAGAGAAATGACACTGTAGTGCTATCAAGCTAGCCTACATTCCTGCTCACTGGTATTACGGACCTATCTCGTAAACAAAGAGTCAAGGAGTATTTTCTGCGTAGATTTTGGTCACTAATTCATGCAGAGCAGTCAGTATACGCGAATTACATGACACACTGTATAAAACAAGTCTGTAAGCTCCTCCCAACACAGCACAAACACACATATACACTGCTGCATGAAGACATATTATTATCCATTCTTGCCAACTGTCTGGCCTAGACGTGTTTGCCAAAATTTACGACATCCCGACAACAATTAATCAGAGGTGGCATTTTAAAACTGATATTTTACTATCAAAACTGGTGTCAACGATATTTTAACACAATAGTAACTATACATTGCTATCGAAATCATCCTATACATTTACGTAAGTAAAAAGAGAACTTCAATTAAAGTAAAATAAACTATACAAAGTAAACTTGATGGTACAAAAATTTGAATGAAGAAACTTTTAGGAAAATTTGGGGCACATTTCAATGACAAGCTCACAAGACTGGCCAGGATCTGAGTTACTGGTGGGGGGGGGGGGGGGGGGGGGGGGGGGGGGGGGGAGTGTGTGCGTGCGCACGTGTAACTCACTCCCTCACCGTACAAATTTCTCACGCTCACACCACGCAACTAAATTTATTGCTGAAGTAAAACAATTCATTTTATTTAATAAATAGTTTATTTCATTGACTGTTCAGAGCTACAGCTAAGACAAAGAGACTTCTTTAAATAAACAAAAGAGAGAAAAATAAATGCTACTACATTTAGTTTACAAAATACTGTACGTACATTACTACAATACAAAAAATAAACCCCTTCACCCAAACAATAAAAAAATACTCTCGAGCATTTTGTGTGTTGCTGGACTAACTCGTAGCTTACATAGGTATTTCTTCTGCCAGGTGCAAATATTGTAATAAATATATTCAGGTTTTCATTGTCATGAATGAAGCTAAGTTTCTGAACAATATTTTAAGATGTTAAACTGGTTTATAACCTCATTTCAACAACACAATTTAGCATACTTAGTGTGATTACGTTATTTGAAGTAAAAAGTAATATACCTACACCACATGTGTTCTGATGCAACTAACAAAAATATAAACCAAATATGTAATTTTGTTCTTACCAGGCTGTACAATGATATTAACTCACCAGATGTAGCCAATACCCACTACAGACACAAAGCAGGCAGTTATAGCAGTGCTGGTCTTGTCCCGTAGTTCAAGAATAAGAACATGGGCTACATTGTCTCACCAATGTCACAAAAAATTTTCATGGCAATACTATGTTATGTCTCACAGTAAAGTGCAACTGATGTAGAACGGAGAAATATGAAAAGTGTGGTTCATGGAGTAGGGATCTACGAATATATTAAACAGTTTTGTGCCTTCATGAGCTGTTAGCACTTTCAACTTGTGTGCATCATCGCTCACGTGACAATGGAAACAAGTTATATTGCAAGTACACTAATGTGTTTATATTTATTGTTTGGTAACCATATTGTTTAAGTTCGGTCCAGGTATGCTGAGGGATAGAGGTCTTCTTTTAAATAAAAGAAAAATACAGCAAATCTAATTTAATACACTAAACAATGTCTGAACGTCACTAATGGTTAACCACTGTAAAATAAAAAGTCATCATGTTACAAGTTGATAACAAACAAACCAAATAGTTACTCTTTACAAAAAGGTTATAAAATGTAAATAATAAAATCTCAGTCTTCTATATAAGTTCTTTGTGCGTAAAATGTCTCTCTGACCATTAACAAATGGTTGACCCAACGTCCTAACTAGGAACACACAGATTAACCTCTCTCATCGCACTACTCCTGCAGCAAACAATCTCGCTGAACACTCTTGGATACTTCTTGCAACCAGTCACTATCGCCGTGACTCACACCAGGTGCCTGAAGGCAAAAACTCCTTTGTCTCTGCCGCAGCCTTCTTTTAACCTCTCACTCAAAAGTTCAGAAGTCTGCGGCAAGTCTTCATCTCGGGGCTCAGAAGCATGTCGCAACAGGGTCAAAACACCATCCAGAAAGACACTACACACAGGAAAACTGTAGGCAGTGATAACTGCTGTTATCCGAGTCTTTACGAAACCCGAGATAGGCGTGCAGGTGTCTGCCATGGTGCTACATAGGGTAAGACGAGGCGTACAGTGCACCTGGAGGTCCCTTAGTTCTGCCACCACTGTATCTTCTTACACCGCTTGGCAAGAGTTGCGGTTCACAACACGATCACTAGGCACGCAACCAAAACACCTATCCCATGGGATAATACAGTCTTGAAGTGTGATACTGGGGAGTATCGCTGGCGCCCACCCTCACAACCATCAATTCAGTCTATGAATGAATCACGTCTCGTACCAACTGTGTCAAAGTGTTTCAGCATTGCTAGAAAATAATAAAATTCTAATTAATGCAATTAAGAATCAGGCATCTATACTTGGAGATTTTATTTGCTGTTGGACGTAGACTGGTGGAAAAGAATCGTATGCTGAAATTATAAAGAAGAATCTAATGTGTCGAGCTGTTGATAGTGTGGCTCCATCAAGAAATTCAGAAGTGAAGTAGAAAAGGAATCAGCATAAGTACATGGAAGTAATATTGAAGAAAGAAGTAAACAACAAGATTTCATGAACCCCTTAGGTCCGGATGTACTCACGCTGGATCAAGAATGTTACAAGGAGCTGTTAAAGGATGATGCCTCGACTGTACTTGCAAGGAAGTCTTCTAATAATAATGTTTCAGTGTTGAAAGACTGTGTCACTTGTTAGTGCTAATTCAAATAAACATTGCAAATATATTGCAGGTTCTGCAGTTAATAGTGATAACCTAAAAACTACAGCAAAACAAAGTAGGTTATCAGAAGACACTGACTATGTTCAGTTACACAACTATTTCAATGGGAAAGAATTGTAAAGGAATTCTGCAGGCTTTCGCAGCCGTTGTCGAGTTGACTGGCTTGGCTTCCGGGCTGGAGCCGCGTCTTCGTGGTTGCAGGAACCGACGTTTCGCCGTACATTTCAGCAGGCATCATCAGGGTCTCACACTAGACTGAAGGCCAGGAGTAGAGAAAAAGCCAGATAAAACAGGCAATAAAAAGACAGCCAAGATTAAACGAAAAAGAAAATTTCAAAAACATTGCTGTTCTCCCATATGTACAAGGAGTATCCGACCGCATAAGCAGACTGCTGAAGAAACACGAAATACACTCTATACTGAAGCCATCAAGAAAACTGGAAACTATTCTACCTTCAACGAAAGACAAGACTCCACCCGAACAACTTGCTGAAGTATACAAAGTTCCATGTTCATGCGGCTTAGTATACATTGGACAAACAGGAAGGAGGATAGCTACCAGGATTAAGGAACACATCTGTGACAACAAACATGACAACTGTAGATCAGCAATAGCCGAGCATTCATCCATCACTAAACATGAAGTCGAATTCAACCAGTATCAGACCATAGCCAACATCACAAACTAAAGAACAAGGACAATACGAGAAGCCATTGAAATAATAAAACATTCTGGAAATATCAACAGAGAAGATGGATATAAACTCAATAAAATCTAGACAACCATTCTTCAGAAATCAGAGAAAAACACAATCGGTGCTGCTAAACCATCATTGGCAAGTACATCAGCCAATCAGGAGAGGTCAGCTGCGATTGGCTGTCACGACAGCCAATGAGAACATGCCTCACTCCCATTGGCCACCTGAGCGGCCAATCACAGGCCAGGCCCCCTGAAACCCCCTATATATAGCGGCCCTCTCTACTCCTGGCCTTCAGTCTACAGTGAGACCCTGATGATGCCTGCTGAAATGTACGGCGAAACGTCGGTTCCTGCAACCACGAAGACGCGGCTCCAGCCCGGAAGCCAAGCCAGTCAAGAATTGTAAAGGTATTAAACTTCAAAACAAGTACCCCAGTTATAATTGCTTTAAAATAGATACACCTGTTTCAAAATGGGATAATATTATTTCATATAGGCTAAGTCCTAAAAGATGACATAGTTAATTGTAATAGGGTTTCTCAAACAGATGAAATAGACTACAAAAATAAATTATGTGAATGTCATAAATCATGAGTTGACATTATGGGCCGTATCTATAAACGGCTTTCGTATAACAACCAACTGCTATCCCCATAGAGAAAGCATAGTTGAGCAGTTGGTTGCCATTCGAAAGAGGTCTATAGATACGGCCCTAAGTCATACAAAGTTTTAGAAATTTAAAAGAAGAAATGAAAAAGTTTTTTAGTATGAACAAGAATTTTAATATTTTATGTGAACATTGGCTCTATGAGCCAGAAATAAATTTTTATAAAATTCCTCAGTGTACATTAGCTAATTGTTATAGTCATAAAAACCACCAACATGGAGTAGTTTGTATTTATGTAGTCAATTTTATTAAATTCGAAGATGCAGAAATAGAACAATTTTGTTAAGATGTCAATTTTGAAGCAACCTGAATTATTTTAACTAAAATAAACACTGCAATAACTCTCTCTCTCTCTCTCTCTCTCTCTCTCTCTCTCTCTCTCTCTATATATATATATATATATATATATATATATATATATATATATATATATATATATATATATATAATTTTATTTATTTATTTATACACGAGATCAAACTTCAGCACAACAGCCGGTTTACAATTTGCCGTGTGCAAACAGAATCACTAACGAAATGCTTACTTACAGAGAAAAAAAACCATTGAAAATAATAATAATAATTAGAAGGA
>PNEQ01097406.1:0-15085 GCA_003012365.1 Medauroidea extradentata
TCTGCACCCCTCGCCTACATACACACAATCAATACACACATACAGGGCGGGGCTTAAGCTCTCAGCCAATCACAGACCTCAAGGCACTTAGGTACTATTCGTACCAAAAGACCCCTACTACCAATCACAGCTCAGGACACGCCCCCCTAGACAACGTCTTGGCCAATCAGAGGCCTTGCTCCACCAAGGGGAGGGGGCTTCAAGGTTATTCAAATGCATGTTAGGCCGGTTTTGCTCCCTGTGGGGCCAAAACATACATGCGGTCACTACATACAAATTTTTTCAAATTTATTTTATTGGAAAAACAGAGAAACAAATAGATCAACGTTGTCAATTTAATACGAGCACTAAACGATAAATCGTCGTTGCTTTAAAAATGCCAACACGAACGAAAATACAACGCACCAACTAATGATGAAGTAGCGATCGTTGTAGTTGGCGAAGAATTCAACTCACATGATATTATTCTTCATATCAGAAATTATGGTCTTCAACGAATCTCAGAAACTAATCGCTCATACGACGCATTGCAATTTCCGATTTTGTTTTGGAAAGGAAGATATAATTTCTACATACAATTGAGAAATTTACAATCAGGCGAGGAAACACAAAAGAAAGTTAGAGCTATGAACTACTATTCATGCCAATTAATGATTCATGACAATATCGAAAATCATTTCTTGAAATGTCGACAGTTGTTTCATCAATACATTGTAGATATGTATGCTAAAATCGCAACCAAACGATTCATCTACATTCGACTAAATCAAACCAAGTTGCTTTCCAAAGATTATATCAATTTAAGTAATGCCGTTGTTAACGATGGCAATGTAAATCCTAATGAATTGGGAAAAATTATTATATTACCGGCTACATTTACAGGGATTCCACGGCACATGCATGAGTACGCACAAGATGCAATAACATATGTACGCGTACACGGCCGCCAGGATTTGCTTATTACATTTACACGTAATCCTACGTGGGATGAAATAACGGGACTTTTGTTAGCTGGCAAATCATCATCGGATCGTCATGATATTTGTGCGCGTGTATTCAAACAAAAATTTAAATCGTGAATAGATTTAACAGTCAAGTATGATGTTTGTGAATAATTATGCAGTTGGATGTATTCTATTGAATGACATCAGAGAGGATTACCACATGCACACATTTTGATTTGACTGGTTGAAAAAAATCGTACCAGATCTAATTGAGCAAAATATCTCAGTAGAAATACCAGATGTCAACACTGATCCAGACTTATTTCAAATAGTCGCCAAAAACATAATTCATGGTCCATTTGGCCTACTCACTTGCAATTCGCCATGCATGTGTAATGGCAAATGCAGAAAGAGATACCTAAGAGATTTATTTATCGAAACCATTACTGGCTACGGCTGAGATACATTCTTTCGTCGACGACCAACTGAAAATCTTAAAATGGCGGGTGATCAACCACTTTAAAAGTACGAAACATTGATGTTGAAATCGATAATCGTTGGATTGTACCATACTCGCCCTTTCTATCAAAAACGTACAAAGCCCACATCAATGTTGAATACTGCAGTTTTATGAAATCGATAACTTATATCTGTAAATACGTCAACAAATGGGGTAGTATGGGCGTTTTTGGAATGGTAAATTCAAATGTATCTATTGATGAAAGCGACCAATATCAACTAGGGCACTACATTAGTAGCAATGAAGCAATATGGCGCATTTGATCATTTCCTATCCATGAACGACATCCAACAGTTGTCCATTTGTCAATCCACCTTGAAAATTGACAGAATGTGTACTTCACAATAGAAATTGCACACGTGAGAGCATTGTCACCAACGCAAACAACGTTAACTGCATTTTTTCTTTGTGTAAAGATGACATCCTTGCAAGGCGCTATTGTACTCTGAAGTGCCACTACACATGGAATAACTCTGCCAAAAAATGTGAGCGTCGCAAACGCAAACAAGGTAAAGTAGTTGAAGGACATCCTGACGTATACTCGACCTATGCATTAAGCCGCCTGTTCACTGTTCACCCAAACCATACAGAATGCTTTTATTTGCGATTGCTGTTAATTAACGTTCGTGGAACAACATCTTTCCAAGAATTGAAAAAGCATTTGCTACTTATTGTGACGCTTGCCAAGAATTAAATCTTTTAGAAAACGATGTTCATTGGGACGCTTCACTCGCTGATGCATCGGATACTGCTTCACCACAGCCTTACAGACAATCCAAAGGATATTTGAAAAAAAAAATACAAAGATTACATGAGCGAAGACATTCTTCATCGTTTTCGTGCAACGAATCAAAACCAGAACCAATCAAAATCAATTATCATCAGATGTTTATATTGAGGACATATGTTTAGCAATCGCTAACAAAGCACTATGACAATTGTGCATATATGCGCCGAATACATCTACAAGTTACCTTTTCGATCGTGATTTTCAACGAGAAACACAGTTCAATGTTAACGAATTAATTACATTCGTTCAAACGAATCTTCTGAAACTGGTTCTTGAACAACGTAAAGTGTATGACAAAATTATGCATGCGATTACGAACCAAAGCGATTGATTATATTTACTAGATGCGCCCAGAGGCACCGGAAAAACTTTTCTTATTTCACTTATTTTTGGCAACTGATCACAATAAATATTGCACTCGCAATAGACTCATTTGGAATACGGGGCAACCCTTTTTAATGGTGGTCGAACAGCACACCCAACTCTGAAGTTGAGGGACCAACATGCAATATCAGACAAAAATTCTGGAATGGATAAAAGTACTCAAATCATGTCAACTCATCATATGGGACGAATGTACTATAACTCACAAAAGCTTTACAAGCGCTTCACGATTTGAGATGGAATGAACAGTTTTTTGGTGGTACAGATATTTAATTTTCTGGCGATTTTCGACGAATTCTGCCCATTATACCACGGTCAACAGCCGCTAATGAAATTAATGCATGTCTCAAATCATCAGCCTTATGGCGACCCGTCAAAAAATTGACTTTGAAGACCAATATCCGTTTACAAGTACAGAATGATACATCAGCTGAATGTTTCGCAAAACAATTGTTGGAGATTGGAAATGGGAAAATGGCAATTGATAAATCCACGCAAAGTATTACATTGCCAACAAACTTTTTAAAATCACATCAAGCACAGACGAATATATTCAAAACGTTTTCGGGAATATCGTACAGAACTACAGAAGTCGTCAGTGACTTAGTGGATGTGATATATTAGCAGTCAAAAACTGCCCTGCCAATGCCATTAATTACAGCATTCTAAACGTAATACCAGATGAGACAACAACTTATAAGTCCATCCATACCGTAATTACTCAAGACGAAGTAGTAAATTATCCGACTGAATTCTTAAATTCACTTGATTTGCCAGGCATGCTGCCGCACGTCTTGATATTACAAATTGGCGTGGTTATTATTATTCTCCGAAATATCAATTCACCATGACTTTGCAACTTAGTAAAAATTATGATGAACAATATCATTGAAGCAACGATTTTAGCAGGGAAAGATGCACTGTTGCCGCGCATACCAATGATTCCTACCGATATGCCATTTGAGTTCAAACGCTTGTAGTTTCCGGTGCGACTCGCGTTTGCAGTGTCTATCAACAAGGTGCAGGGACAATCACTACAAGTGTGGATTGAATTAGGAAAATCCATGCTTCTGGTATGGACAGCTGTATGTGGCTTGCTCACGCGTCGGAAAACCGTCTAACTTATTCGTGTACGCACCAGACGGAAAAACAAAAAAATATCTTGTATAAAAGCACTTCAATAAACAGAATATACAACCAAACACTTATTTACTTAATTTATTATTTATTATACTTTTTTATTTATCTTTGTTTCTTTATGCTTGACGTGAGATTACAACGCATGCCGGGTACAGCTAGTAAATTAATAAATTAACAAATGTACTTTAATGTAAAAGAAAACCACGTTACAGGAAGATAAAATGTACTTGGTTCAATACGGCAACAGGCCCTCCTATTATATTCTTTCCAAATATTAACCATTTCGTTGTACTTATTCATTGCATTTGACGTTTTTGCGTTAAATGTTGTGTTATTCTTATTTGCGCTCATATCTTTTTTTAATATATATAATTATTTTATATCAGATTTCATTCCAATGAACGATTTAAATGTATTTTTTTCCGCATAAATGTATTTGAACCACAGTGAAAGTAGGATCATAAAATAATGGTATGATGGTTTGGTTGACAATAACAATTTAAACGAATTTTTGATTCAATTACTTTTCTATTAGGCACTTTTTGATATAGTTACATTTAGAATCACCGACACTTAGAGTTAGTCACTTTTTTATTCAAGCACGTTTTGATTCAGTCACTTTTTGATTCAGCTACTATTTGATCCAATTACTTTTTGATTAAACAATTTTTTGATTCAGTGGGTTTTTATTTAGTCAATTTTTGATTTAGCCACTCTTTGATTTAATAACATTTTCACTTAGCCACTCTTTAATTTAGCAGCTTTTCCATTTTATCACGTTTTAATTTAGCTCATTTTTAGGATGGTTAATTATTATGGTATTATGTTGGCTGCGCTCGAATCAGCATATATCAGCTACTGATTTCAGCGATGACGGTGTGTAGGAATGTGTAGTGGGCAGTCTCAGAGGAATTAGGCGAGAAGGGGTAACTAGATATCCCGATAAAACCGCTGATAAACTGGAACGTTAGGTACGATTTGCACGAGAAAACTCTGTATTAACGGCTTAGAAAATAAAACTACATTGCAACAGGAACTATTCTTTGGATTATAGCCAACAGTTCCTGATTGAATGCCTCAGTATATTCTCTTTATTTTTAACAACAGATATTTAGGCTTATATATACAGTGCAATAATTCAAGTCTCCACATTTAGTCTTATTGGTTTACGTACATAGGACACTATACAAGATACCTCACCAAAAATTTAGAATTTGTGCTTAAAAAAACTACTGCATACAATCAATTAAAGAGAAATAGTTTGACATGCGAAACTTATACTTTTTTTTACTTCAATTCAAATAATTATAAGAACATTTTTTCCTTTGTTTTTCGGTGGTCATTTTTTCAGTTGTTTTAAATAAGTCTAATTAATGTATGTGAAGACTAACATACATTATCTGCTTGTCTTATTACACTAGTTCGGTAGCAATAGTGTTAATATTTACATATGTAGGCCTACATATGTTTCTGCCATAAATGTTTATACTTAAACAGATGTTTACATAATAAGTTCTAAATAATTTTAGACAAAGTTCCATAGATTCACCTCGTGTACAAGCATGATACGCCTTATATTCAACCCCCACCCCCTTACGTTACGGTAATATACAAATAACCATAACAAATTAACACATTGAAATTAAATAATTAACACTTAAATTAGATTTCTTAGTCCATGTACTGAAATATTTAAAAACATTCTGCAAAATCACTTTGTATTTTTTTCATAGCAGTAAATTAAGAATTACCCATTCTTTTCAGACATTTTTTAAGTGCAACAAAATTCGCTCGGTTATTTTTAATTTTTTAGCATTTCTTATTTTGGTGTTACTATTCATTCGAAAATTCAATAGGTTTTAGTTTTTGTTTGTTTCCATAACGTGCAACTTCTGACATTTGACATGCATCTATGAGCATAAAATGCGAGGTAAAATATATTCAGAAGCAGTAAATAAATAAATCAATCATGTAATTTCTTTTTTTTTTTTTTTTAAAGGAACACTATGTTGCAGGAACATTATATTATGAATGTTTGCTAGTTGAACGTGTTTCAGTGAGTAAAGCTACATAAAGTAAGAGAGACAGAAGCTGACCTAGATCGTAGCTGAAGCTGGAGTGCCGGTTGGGACTGCCAGGAGTTGAGACTTCCTCTCGCCTACTGCCAGGGGCGGATGTCAGGAAAGCCTTCTTCACCTTCGTCCACTTGGAGGCGGCACGCAGAGACGCAGGCGGAGATGTGCTGGGTGCACTTCGTCCCACAATCCCCTGCAACACATTATTCTTACAATGAGGCACGCACATCTCTTCAACACTCTACTTAATTGCGCCGCCTACCACGCGTTTCAAAAGCGTTCCTGTGTGATGGCATTAAATATTATTTATATATATATATAGTGTGTGTTATACCTACATACTGGCACGTCAGAGACACTAGCAACAAGACATACCACAAAATCCTGGCACACACACCAACAGTCAAGTCAAGAACACCATCCATCACACAAGTCAGAACTGGCTTAGGGACGGCACAGGTAGACCAAAGAGATATCAAAAAACAGAAACGTACAGAAACAAGATACACTAGTGGAAGATGACGTCAGGGGAAGAAATTCTAGGAAAGGTTAGGGAAAAAACGGTTTGAAGAACGAAAGGGAATCCATGGAGAAAAAAATAAGAGCAGCGAGGACTTTTACGCCCCTTTAACACTGAGGTCCTTACATACGACGAGGGCAGATGAAGTGAGATGAAAAGACAACACAATCACCATGTCGAGTCAGGATTAGAACTCAGGACCTCTCGCACCTCAGACCGCGGCGCATAACCTACTACGCTATGGAGACCGACAAACTGAAAGCTGCGGGGAAGAGCAAAAAGGATGTAAAAATGTGTCAAAATACTTTGCATGTTCCTTAAAATGCCTAATCGCACATAATAATTGTGATAATAATATTACATTCCATAAAAAATTTTTCAACTGACTTTTACTTGGTTTAATAGACGTTTTGTACATGACATAACTGAAATAAGTTTTAAAAATATGTAAGTACAGCTTTAGATTAATTTGAAAATGTTTGCCCCCAAGCGTTTTTACTTTCATTAGATTAGGATGAATAAGCATACACCTTTATCCTATGAGAAAAACATTATGTTTTCCTAAAGTGTATTTTCGGATGTTACTATACAAACATAAGTGTTTGTTTACTTCTCTCGTAAAAATTCCGAGTGAACGTTTAAAAAATAAAATTGTAAATATATATTATACTATAACAAGTTCGTCACATTTCCTTCAATTTGCAAACAGCCTGTTAGTGTTTATAGATTCCTCAAGTAAAATTTTCCTTTCTTGTTTTGTTTAAAGTATGCTGATTAGCACTATTAGTCGTTTGCTACTACAAAGTTCTTGTTGTCGGTCGAACTTGGGTTTTCCAATCAGCTGTACACGCTTGAATAAATGATGCGTTTCACATTTCCCGGCTTTTCTTATTTTAAGTTTTAACAGGCTGAAATACTCTAAACCTATGCAAGCATCTATAACAATCACATAGACAATAAAATGAAATATAATTAATTATGAGATATTTGAACGATTCTTGTTTTAGAATGTACGTGAAAATGAACTATTTTCTTGGCCGTATGTAAACGCAAGGGAAAGATGTTGCTATGAATAACAGCCAGTAAAGTAAAACAGAAAACAAGAAAATTAACAAAAAAGAGACCGGCCAGTATTAGCTGTCGTTAATAAATCCATAGCATTCATACAGTTCCGACAATGTAATGTTGTTACGACATGAAATGTGTGGGGACAAGTACCTCTCGACGAGACATCTAGCTAGAGCACTCGCAGTAAATTACTCTAATGATGAGGTACCATACACGATCCAGCCACCCTCTACAGCAATATTCTTAGACGTGATAGTACTGGCCATTGTGATCAAAAAAGTTCATGTGAACATAGGGTCAATATGTGACGATTATCGAGATAGCCTCGTTTGAATGAAAAAACACTGAAAACCTGTAAATATATCTTATTGTTTTAGTTTTGTCCTTTTGTGTTCTCGTTTCAGTGACACGGAGATTAAAATAAACTAAGCAAATCACTTATTAAAGATATTTGTACTTTATCATGTATTTTTCGAAGAGAAAACTAATTATTTTCAACCAATTTTTATTAGCATACCTTACATAGCATAAATAACAAGATTTACTCAACCTTTCTTTTCATGTCGTGTCATTCTTTGGTATAGTGACAATTCACAGTAAATTCTCAAATATTCCACCATTGGCTTCAATACGTTTCTCAACTCGCTGAAGAATATGATGTGTAGCCCGTCGAAGATCATCACGGCGTTCTTGTATGCTAGCAGACGCATCCATTATATGAGTCAGCAACTCGTCTCGTGTGTTTACTTTATATACGAAGGCTTCACCCTTCAACCAACCCCATAAACAATACTCTAGAGGGTTGAGGTCAGGAGAGCTTGATGGTGAGGGAATCACACTACCACGACCAATCCACCGATTAGGAAATGCCGTATTCAAATGCTCCCTCACCTGGTTGCAATAATGAGAAAGGGGTCGTCAAGTAGTTCAGGTAAGGTATGTAGCAAAATTTGTAGGTGCCTTGCCCCATTCATATGATCATCTAAAACAACGAGGCCTATCAGCCAGTTATGCAACATACCACACCAGACGTTAATTGAGAAACTCACTTGAAAATTGGTATTTACAATACCATTAGGGTATTGTTCTTTTGGGCTACATAAATGATTGTTTCGTGTATTGGAGATTCCATTATGGGTGGACGTTGCCTCATCCGTGAAGAGAGTTATTGGTACCAAATGACGTTTGTTTGGAAATAAGTTAAAAAATTGTAGACGTTTGGCACTGTCTCCTACATGAAGATTTTGCACATACTGTAGGTGAAATGGGTACAATCGTTCACGATGCAGTAATCGACATACATGAGTTTGTGAAACATTGAGCCATGCTGCAATACGCCGAGTGCTAGTAGCAGGGCTATGCTTAACATCGCCGATAATGTTCTTTTTTTCATGCACGTGCAGGTCAAATCCTCGTTCCGAACACACATGAGCACTAGGTAGCGAACCACTCTCCCGCAATGTATTACAAACCCTGGAAAACACTCTTCGGTCAGGAATTCTTCGCATGGAAAAACGGTGGTGGTACTCTTCTACAGTTGCAGTAGAACTACAATTGCAGAAGCCATTAATCATCAGTATGTCTACTTACTATGCATTTGTGTAGATTTGTGACATCGATATCACAAAACAAATGTAGAAACAAAGACAGAACCATTAAAATAATAGCGTTCAAGTTCGCAGTCCACAAAATAATCGATAACGCTGCTACTACATGTTTCCACGGTAACCAATTGCCAACTTGATATACACTGAAATACAAAGAGAAAGGTGTGTGGTTCATAATTTATTACAATCTCCTTGTCACTGAAACGAGAACACAAAAGCACGAAAATAAAACAATAAGATACATTTACAGGTTTTTCAGTGTGTTTCATTCCAACAAGGCTATCTCGATAATCGTCACATACTGACCCTATGTTCACATGAGCTTTCTTGATCACAATGACCAGTACTATCGCGTCCTAGAATGTTGCCCTTTCCTCCTGACTCATCCTATATATATATATACACGTGTGTGTTTGTATATATATACACACACAACATTTTTACACACACGTACACATTTAAAACATATTTTCACACGCATCTATACGCACACACATATGTGTATATCTACATATATCACTAGCAGCCAGTTCAATCACTAAGTGATATGGTCACTGATTCTTGTGCAAATACATAGGGTAAGTCGTAATTATATGCAAACTCGGCAGGAGTGAATTTCCTTAGGTCAAATAAATAGGGAAACAAAGGTACAACATTAGGCATATTGTGATATATGACGGAGTTATGTGCCCTCAAATGGAAAATGTATACTAGGACAATAATATCTCAGTCATATACAATTGAGTAACGAAATTTTGTATTCAGGCTTCTGGTGTTACAAAAATATTATCCCTTCATACTTTCATACTTTAACAAGGTGTTTACAACCCCTTAATGCTTAGAACTTAGTAACCCTTGGCTTGAAGTGACTGGACACGACATGTAGGTGATCAGCATGTAAACATTAATAGAAAAATGGTCACCTCGAGAGAAACTGCTAACGTGAACTGTTGCCTCTGAAATTATATGTTAAATTCTAAGTAGTATTGTTGTGGCCTGGGAGGTAGGCAACTGTAACAATGTTTTGCATGTCATGTCGGTACACTACAATGATCACATTCATATTAATAGTTGCGTAGTTTTATAGCATATGATCTAAATGCGGGCCACGCATCTCCAAAACGCAAGATTGCAAAGCTTGTAAGACAAGTGCACATACTGTATCATACCAGGATTAGCCTTTTTAGAGCGATATGCATCTTCAATAAGTCACCATAATTTGTCTACATTGTTCACTTCAGTGGCCTAAACCAGTTCCATCAAGCGATACCATAACATAAGTCTACTGGGTTAAGCCCAGTGATCTTCATGGCCACCCCACTGGTCCACCGTGGCCACTTCGTTGTCCTGGATACACCAAATCCAACTTTTGCCTTGCTGTGCACACCATCGTACATGTATCACATATGGAATCTTT
Source organism: Medauroidea extradentata (assembly GCA_003012365.1). Taxonomy (NCBI): domain Eukaryota; kingdom Metazoa; phylum Arthropoda; class Insecta; order Phasmatodea; family Phasmatidae; genus Medauroidea; species Medauroidea extradentata. Next base: position 10,466 of record PNEQ01097406.1, read on the forward strand.
CATTCATTGGTACATCTTTGTAGTGGCCCGAACTTGTGGTTCTCACGCCACATGTTGCCCAACATTGTACGGTGGCCCGCGTGCCAACTGTTGCAAACTTGTGCTTTATGCGTGCATCAGAAGGTGGTAAGCCTGCGCCTTTTAGTTCAACTGTCTTGGGTATGCGTAACCGCTGGTGGCGATTCCAGCAAGTGCTGCTCTCTTCGCAAGGCGAGCTTGCTGGGCGAACTACCAGTGCCCTGGAGTCGTTGAGCGGTGTTTGACGGGAACGGCCCAGGCGGTGTAAGTCTGCAAGTTTGTCTCCACATCCGGTGTAATGTGGCCGAGTATGCTGTCCAGTACGGCATGGTTGAGACGGTATTGCTGCGTGAACGCTTTTCGATATAGAGGTTGTGAAAGTGTGCCAATTGCAACGCAGTTTATCAGCGATTTGGAGCTCGTTTTTATTACTGTTCATGTGCCGGGACGCGGAGTTTACTGTTTACCATCTACTAGTTTCGCCGGGTATCAAACCCGTTTCCAGTGCACGGGAAAGTGTATTATAAGTTTATGCCGGCAGTGTGTGAAGCGGTAAGTTTCCTATGACAAAGGAAAAATGCTGTTGCCAAGCTGGCAGATGGAGTCATCAAATGCCGCGTCACTGGGTGGAACGTCTAACTTATAGTCATAAGATATTTGCGACCAGGTTGCTCACGAATTATTTTAGCCTATATAGTGGCGGAACAAGATATGTACAATTTCTTTGGCATTAATTTTCTTGGTGCATGGTTTTGACGAAATGTTGGCTGCGCAGCTGAACTAAGGTGCTGGCAGTGTAGACGCCGGCAGTATTTAAATATTACCCACACTGCATGAAAATCGAAGTGATGAACAACGCCTTTGGCAATATCTCTGTATTCTTCTACTGCACCTTTAAAGTTATGGTATAGGCCTGGACTTGGCAAAATTTTTTTACGTATTTTGTCATAGCAGGATATTCCACCTGTGCGGCTACATGATTTTAGTGAAGCAATGTACAAATGCATCGTGGCTGTAAATATTTTTCTGTCACTGATATGTATTATCATTCATGAAGGGCTAATCGGCTGTTTCATAAAAGTAAAAGCCCTTTATTTAATTGTAAATGTACTATTATGGATTGAGGGTGAGCATGAAATATTTAATTAAATTTGTAATTTGAAACTAGTCATACTTGGTGCTTTAGAATCGTTCAATGGAAATCTTGAATATTTATCAGTAAATTTGAAAGATTATTGGATTCTATAGACTGCCCATAAGCGCAAATATGTGTGCGTATTCTATATATCGCTACAATATCTGATATCTTGAGATGTGATTTGTAAGATACCGCTGTTTTTTTGCATGATGGTTATTGTATACAATATTTTATACATACAACAGAGAGTGGTTCAATTTTATGTACGATGTATCCCTATTCCTAGTGGTTAATAATTTTGACATTGGAAGCCAATTTAAGTTTGTTTTTAGCATAATTTTTTATTTTCACCTTATTGCAAACCGTCCCTATATCTATTTCATGAGTTGTGGCTTGCTCGTGCTGGCTTATAGCAAAAGTAAGCTACGTATTCAAGTAGTTGTAGCAGGTCATCTTCCAAGTAGTGCCAATAAGCAGCTCCAGAGAAACGTGCGGGAAGAATGTGTGGTCGAATTAGCATCCCATTCGTGTGTCCCGCCCAAAAATTCACAGAAATCAGCGTTTTAAGTGTGATTCCTCTGTTGCATGTGGATTGATATGAGCCCTCACACGCTCCTTGTGGATGTTGAGGACCCCCCGCTGGTAATATGCTTCATCAATGAGTAAGACTTAGCGTTACGAAATATGGTACTTGCCTAGTCTGGTTATGGTACCATTTACAAAACTGCAAACAACTAGGCCGATCAGAAGGAAGTACCATGGCTGGTAGTGAAATGCATGCAATCTGCCTCGCAGTAAAATGTCACTTAGGTACTGTCTAATGTGATTCGTTGAGCACTTATGAATTCCTCGGATACTGGTATCAATATAGTCCAATGCATCACATTCTATGTGTAATTGAAGTCGGCCAACATTGCGGTAACTTGCATGTAAAGTTCCTGTTTTACGCAAACGCTGATGAGCTGACGTGAATGAACGCGCACGTGGCAAAAGTCGGCAGGAATAATTTCAACATATCGAAGACGCGCTGTGGATGCACTACACAACATTTCACAGTATGCGAGATGCACATCGGCTACTGCACTCGCTCATACACACTGTGACTAGTTGCTTATAGTGTAAACCACAAATGTATACTACAAGACTGATAGAACTAGTCATCTCAGGAGGGAAGTGCACCTGGTCCTGATTAGAGGATAGGTTACAGGTGAGAGAAAATTCACAGAGTACAGTATAGCCTGTGTTGATGCGTCAGTACTATGCTTCAGGCAGCAGTAATAAGCTTTCCTATACCACCATAAGTAATCCACATACGTTTAAATTACAGTTCAGTTATAACGAGAAAGTTCAAATATTGCAAAATTTTAAGTGGTCCATAACATAATTGGCAACAGTCAATGACATTACAGATAGAAACACACAACTGGGCACTGTAAGGTAATGGGGAAAGAAATCTACCGTGGACATTGTTAAGAAATCCATCTCAGCATTCGCCTGGCGTCTTTGTGAGGAACCTTGAAAAGTCAAAATCAAGGAGGTTGGAGTCTGGTATTACTTTTTATGTTTCTTATTACGACTTACAGTTTAGAATGTATGTAAATTCCTTCATTGCACGAAGTATTAAAGTAACACATACGTAACTTTTATAGTCATTTTTAAGCGACAGTGTAATTTCTTTTCATCCGTACGTAATTGCCTTTGGTTTAGCATTGCTTGAACAAATCTAATTTCATTGGGCAATTGTTTTACAGATTATTTGTCCCATGCAAACACAAGCGGGTTTGCATTACCTCCAGAACTGTTTCAAGAGTAGGGACGTTTAACCATGTACTACATTTCTACACTCCCCCGAATCTCACCAGAATAGAAGCCATCAGTACATTGTGTTTTCATTGTATTTGGTTTCCATTTGTTGGCTGATGTCCGTAGTTTTTCACCACGCAATTCAGATAATTGCGATTGTTTCAAAGTTCTGCAAATTTTTTTTTCTGAATTTCCTATATCAACAGCTACACGTTTATTGGCACACATCCGATGAAAAAAAAACCAGGTTCCAGCATTTTTTTTTTATTAAACACGAATGAATTTCTGTTTACTTGACAACGCAGTCTTCTTATTCTTCGTTTCTTGGTTAATTACTTAAAAAAACGATTGTAAGCATCCATCATCATGAAATATTTCAACGGCCAGAAACTAAATAACTACACACTGTTTTGCAACGCACCAAGCTTTTATCAGGAACTACAAGCTTGTAACTCCGGCTACAAATACGCTAACTGAGAGACTGAAATCTGGCCAGGTATGTGATGCATCATTAAGCGTACAGATACACAAGGTGATTAATGATTTGCCAACTAATTCACATATTTTTGGCATAACTAGTTGTCTTGGTCGAGTAGCAGGCACTGGAAATTTATACAACAGTTACCAAATAATGTAAGCACTTTGCTGCTGTAACTTCTCAACCTATCACTTGCTACACTAAAAGATAGGTTAAATTTTCCCTATACATGTAGTGCTATACACACAATTGTTCTAGCTGCCTACCTCCCAGGTCACCACAGTGCCATTTCCCAATTTAACATGCAATTTCTGAGGAAACGGGTCAATTTACAGTTTTTCTTGAGGTGACCTTTTTATTAATGTTTAAATGCTGATCACCTATATGTCGTGTCCAGTCACTTCAAGTCAAGGATAACAATGTTATATGCATAAAGATGTTGTATACCCCAAGTTAATGTAAGAAGGGGTGTTCTTTTCGTAACATAAATTTGTTGACATTTTCTATCCGTACACCATTAGCCTGAATATAAAATTTCGTTATTTAATTGCATATGGCCGAGGTATTATTGTACTATTACACATTTCCCCCCTTCGCCTTTGAGGGCGTATAACTCCATCATATGTCACAATAGACCCAATGTTGTATTGTTGTTTCCCTATTTATTTGACCTCAGAAATTCACTCCTGCCGGGTTAGCAAGTAAAAACGTCTAACCTTGTATATACATATGTATACAGAGTGACTTTGAACTCGACCGACAGACTTTGTGGGGCTATTCTTTATGCAAAATAAGGTAGGGTTTATTAACAGTGTGACCGGAAAAGCATATTAAGGGTGTTACATCCACATGAAAATGGTTGTGCTGAATCGATTTTAATGAACTCATCGAAAAACGCTGGAGGTATCGAAGAAAGCATAAGGATACGCGTTGGAGGATACAAAGAACTGTTTTCTGACGACATGATATTGGTACGGATCAACCCCCTTTGTAGTAAAATTGTGTATGCGAGATTGCGTTAGTATGGCTAGCGCTGCCGCCACTGTATTGTATTTCGCTGCCCTGCCCGACAGCCACGGCGCCGAGGAGTGGGTGGGAAGAGGGTGTCCTAGCTCCGCCACCATAGTATCGTACTACACCGCCCTGCCCGACAGCCACGGCGCCGAGGAGTGGGTGGGAAGAG
>PNEQ01097407.1:0-15085 GCA_003012365.1 Medauroidea extradentata
TGTGTGTGTCTGTGTGCGTCTGTGTGTGTGTGTCTGTGTGTGTGTGTGTCTGTGTGTGTGTGTCTGTGTGTGTCTGTCTGTCTTTCTGTCTGTCTCTGTGTCTGTCTCTGTGTGTCTGTGTGTGTTGGTTGGTGTGTGGGTGTGTGTTGGTTGGTGTGTGGGTGTGTGTGTTGGTTGGTGTGTGGGTGTGTGTGTTGGTTGGTGTGTGTGTGTGTTGGTGTGTGTGTAATGCTTTCTTCTGAGTTACTATCACATTTATAAAAAGTAACCTGCTTGGGTTTTACTTGATCTTTTAAATGCCTCGAGTTTAAATAGCGCTTAGTTTGTGTTTAGGTCACTCAAATAAACATTTCACAAAAACAATTATTTGTAGAAATATAATGTATAGAACCTACGTCCAAAATATTATGTGCAAGCATTGAAGACAAAAATGTGAATTATTGTAGTGATGATTCGCAGTTTTGCCAAATAATTTATATCCACTGCTTTGCGAAATTTCCACGTTTTCGTTCAGGAACTAATAACTTCCCTATTATTTTTAAGTATGTATTAGATCACGTATGTGCTATATAAGACGTGAACATCTTTCGTTTTGCGCCAAGTCGAGATTACTTTAACTTTCTGTCATACTTCTCGCCATGTGCGCACAATTGCTATGGGCTATAGGCAGCAAGCGGCAGGGGGTGCCAACGCAAGTTAAAGTTCTTGTCTCGAATTTACATTTAAAATGTTACTCAATCCAGCCGCACTGTAGCACCACTAATGCAAGGACATTTGGTACTGGTAGCAAAAGTAATTTATTTTAAGAAAATTTTATGTACTCAAAATGTTTTATGCATTGATTCGTTACTGTAATAAATAGTTCTTGTTAAGTATTAATAAAAATCGAAAGAAGACGTGTTGTGATAATTCGTGGTATTTAATTAATTTTTAAGTTGGTGTTTGTTATTGTTTATTTTGGTTTTTGGCGGTATTGATCAATTGTGGTTAGCGGATAAAATTTTTATATTTATACTATCACATGCTATATTTTTTCACTTGAAAATGGGAAGAAAGAAAATTGATTGAAGAACCAACGAAATATCAGAGAGACTATGTAAGTACATTTATTTATTTCGTAGCTGTACTTGTTAACCTCTAAACTTCGTGTTCAAGATACATATTAGTCTCAATTCTGTTGTTAGTTATTATTTTTTCCTGAGCGTTTAACTAACCGACTTATCTTATTACCACAAATGTTCTCCAGGCTGAATAACCCGAGTGTATCCCGATCTTGTACGATTTAATATGACGATTACTTGCTGAATTGGAAGGATCCTATTTATTTATTTAAATACATCACGTTTTCATCTAAACAGTTACACCCCACACTAACTAGTTTAGAAAATAGAAATATACATATTTAATTTTAAACTAGGCTGTTGTGCTTGTGTAGTACGTCTTTCCTAGTGTAAATGTTATTAATAATACCGGTAGGCTTGCAATTGGGCTGAAAGGTCATGGTGAGGTGGGTTTGTAAGTTTAAGAGAGGTTTGGTTAGAGATTTTTAAAAAAATTTGTTTTATTTATGTTTACGACAAAGGGAGAAGTTAAATTCAATAATAACTTTTAGACACGTTTTGTGTTAAGTTAGGTGTTCTGCACATTCGTAATGTTACATGAAGAAATCATTTTGCTTTGGCAGTTAATTTGGAGTAGACAAGGTTACAAACTGGTTAAAACATGTTTAGCTTACTGTAGTGAGTGAATAAAAATTATTGTGTATAAAATTAGATACGTTAATAATTTAATTTGGGACATAAGTACCTTCCACAGTGTGACCTAAATGTCAATAATTGCTAGTGGACAGTTACGTGAAGTAAATGGTCACTAATGTGGAAGGCATGGTGATTCATCTGCATCAGTTTTAAGAATAGCATTGTTTTCTTATGTGAGTGTATCAGGTAATACCTTTGCATGATTTTCAAATACAGGCTTTTGCTGTTGCAGATGGTGAATTGTTCCTGTAGTGTCCTTGGCTATGACAAGCAGGGTTGGAAAGATACAAAACTGTCATTTTTCCGATTTCCATTGGATGCAGAAAGGTAAGTTACAAATTAAAAACATTTTTCATTGAGGGATTCAGGTGATGGTTACATTGTATTTGGGCTGTTTGCGATTGTATGTAGATGTGCTAGCAGACAACAGGCAGGAGGTAGAATGGGTTGGTGGTTTTCTTAGGGGGTGCAAGCAAGGTATAAAAGTAGAAGATGTATTGTCTAATTAAGGAGCAGTTACGTCAGGAGTACCACTGGAGGATAAATATCAAGAATCACTGCTAATCGTAAACCGGCCAAACAATTGATTTTAGAGATATAGTTTATTAATGAAAAACCTAATGTCAGGTTATGTTACGTAATCTGAATCTAACCTAACCAAACCAAAAAAATGTTACATATGGCTATTTCTAATATCCCTAGAAACTTTTTTCATTAATAAACTGTACCTGTAAAATCAATATTTTGGCCAGTATATGATGAGTAGCTATTCTTAATACGTACTGTAGACAGATGCCTAACTGATTATGCTACGGAGGCCGGCTGAAGTGGGCTAGGACTGTTGTTGGTTACAATAATGGCATATATGCTATGTGTGAGGCTGTTTGTGGATTACTGAGTACTGTATTCAAAGGTTGACAGAAGTGACTGATTGCAGGACAATGATCAGGAGTGCAGCTTAACTGAATTGAACAAAATTAAGTAAGGAATAATACTAAGGTTGTGAAGTCTACTATGAAAAAGGTAAAAATTATGGATATTTCAGTTGGGCAAAACAGGAAATATGGAAAGTGGCAGAATGCAAGTACTTAGGGGTTGTATTGCAGGTAGATCTTGGATAGGAAGGGCAGGCAAAAAGAGAGTGAAATATGTTGAGGGAGGGTTTGGTGTTGGAGGCTTTAGAAATGGTCTTGTTAGGGTGTAAATGAATGTACGCTTGCCAATGGTCAACACTCCAACTGAAAGTGGGTATTATTATTATTATTCTTATTCTTATTATTATTATTATTATTATTATTATTATTATTATTATTATTATTATTATTATTATTATTATTATTATTGTCATCGGTCAGAGGCAGTGGGAAGGTGCTCGCTGGAACAGAGTATGAAGACAGGCTATTGGAACACGTAAGTTAATTTTATTTATTTTTTTTGATTTGGAAATACCCCCTACCTTGAGGCCGTTAGGAGTGACGATACGAGACGTTTAGATGATCTAAATACTTGCACTGTCGTTGTGAACAGTCCAGACATCTGGAAAATAATACTAGAGATTTAGTAGATTGTAAACTTTGTTAGGTGATTAAGCTGAATAACAGTAACGGTATTTGTGTTGCAGAAATGGAAATGTAGAAATGGTGATAAGTCGTATGTAGGTTTTTTTGTTGTTGTCTTGATTGTCAATTCTAGTCAAAATGTTGTAAACGTTTCTTTGATTTTTGTTTTTGTATTAAATTCTTAAAACAAATTCTTTAATTAAAATTTTTTTGGTTGATAACGAACCTATATTAAGGTTGAGTACCTCTCGTGAGTTCTCTACTTCTGGAAGCTAAGCACGCCCCTAGTTACCCCCGTAACAAATTGAAAATATTTGCTAAAATTAGTAATATAACTGATTGCATTAAACTTCAAGCTGATATTGAGTTAGTCCGTAAGTGGTGCAAGAATAATAGTATGAATCTAAATTATGATGATACTATCTGTATTACATTTACGCGTAAAACTAACCCTATATAAAGTTTGACTATTCTGTAAATAATTGCAAAATTAAACGTAATGATAATGTACGTGATCTTGGAATATTATTAGATAGTAAACTTTATTTTCATTCACATGTTGATAATTTAATCTCCAATGCTCATCGTACTCTAGGGTTAGTAAAATTCCTGACCTATAATGCTTCTTCTCCGGATTCCTTTATTAGCCTTTACTATGATTTGATTAGATCCAAGCTAGAATACTGCTCTGTTATTTGAAATAGCATTACCATCACGGACTCGAATCGCATTGAGTCAGACAATACAAATTATTTAAAACTATTTACATGAGATTCTCTCAACCGTTAATGCCTTTCAGTTATGTGGTTATTCTTACTGATTTTAAGGCAACCACTTTACATGCTCGTAGGATAGTTAAAGATGCTCTGTTTTTTATTAACTCCTTTCTCTATTATTTTGATTGTTAAACTATTATAAACAATACAGGTTTAAAGGTGCCTAACCATAGTAGTAGAAACTTTAATCTTTTTTACGCATCATCTAAAAATAAAAACTTAATTAACAGATGTATATTCAATTTTAATGATATTTGTAAATTTGATCCTTTTCAGGATAGAAAAATTGTATTATGGGACTTTAAATAGGTTGTTTATGTGTGTCTTAGCTCTGTCTGTCTTCTTTTTAAATGTTTTACCGCATGTTGTCCTGTCAGTGTGTGTTGTACGTGTCTAGTCCTTTGTTTTATATGTCTGTTTTCATTTGTATGTCCTTTGTTAATTGTTTATCCTGTGTTTATGTATTTGTTTCTTTATATATCTGTTATGTGTTTAGTGTCATCCTGTTATTGTTCGCAAGACTGTTGAATGGCACTTTAAACATAATAAATGAAATGAAATTACTATTATTACTATTACACAACACTCCTCTGTTTACACCACAAAATGTGCTCTGTTACAATATTGGTAGCCTATCTTTTCCAACTTGAGAAAGAAATCTTTCATGAGAGGCAATGCCACATAAATCAACACTAAACACCTGTGAAACCTGCTAGGTTTTGGAATTCAATATGGATACATAAAGGAAAATTCTAAAAAATACTTTCTGGTAACATTGTGAGCGACCACTTTATACATTTCTCTTGAATATAGTATTGAATTGGTTTGTTACAGTTTTGAGTTAGTTTTATTGCACATCTCTCCTTCCATGGATGTATCAATCATACACACTCTATGTAAAATATGTCTGAAGACAGCAGAGATTAACAAGGGGTTTCAATGTTTTCGCAGTGACGTTTGTTTATTTATGTACAAGTGCTCATATTTGCAAGTTTTTATTGTCTTAATGGACATCTCAACTGTGGGATATTTTGTCTTTTAATAAATCATTTTACCTGTAAATAGTATGTAGTTAATAAAAAATCGAACAAAAAAGCATTATCTGAATTGAAGACATAACATTCAAAAGGGGCTAAGTATGTACCATTTTCGACAAAAATGAGTTAGGTACATAGAAATATGCCAAAAAATTAGGTCGAAGACATACCTGAAGTGATATCACCTAGTGATATTAATGCATGCCGTACATCAGCACAATTAGATGTTTGGAGCAACATCAACACTTTCTAGTTCATTGAAAAAATATATATTGATGCTCATAAGTGTTTTGTATTAATTACTGTTCGATTGCTCTTTTTTACTACTTTCCTATTGTAAAAAAATATGTGAACACATTTGGATAATTCCTTGTTCATTTGTTTGTCGCAATATACTGTTTTCGTCATTATCTCGAAACTTTCCTTTTGGCACTTAGCCCCTTGTGAATGTTAAGTCCTAAATTATTGTTGTCAAGTGTAAATAACAGTGGTCGGTAAGAAATGAGAATAGAGGTTCACATTTCAGAGATTTTGTTTGCACTATTATTTTTATAGTATATTATATTCAAATAATTGTGACGCATTGGTTACAATAAAACAAAACTTATACATGTGTAGTGAAATACGTGCATATTTACTCAACACAAAACCAGTCTGCATTGCTATTTTTATTTGCTGTCATTTAGAAACTTCACAATCTTATTTAAACTTATAAATAATATGTGCAGTTGAAACTTTATGTTTAGTCCAAGCTTGCTCATTTTGTTTGGTAATAATACTATTTTGTTTTCCGAAATAGAGGTATTTATTTGTAAGGTACTTCAGATGATACCAGTGGCGTACACTTTTACAGGTGTACAGCTTGGGTGCAACTGGTAAACCCGTCTCTGTCTGCAAAGCCACATCATCTTCTACGGAATCTACGTGTGTGCAGTGTTCATTTTGCTGACAATCAGTTTATGAATTCTTTAAAAATAAATTGATTCACTGTGCTGTACGATCACTTCATCTCCCTTCAGAGACTGTTTTGGAACAAGCATGTGTAAATGTTGTTTCAAATGTTGAAATTCATGCAAATGATGGTGTTGTTGCTCATGCATGTCTTGAGAAGCATGTTGTTAGTGAAAGCCCTGAAAATGATTTTGACATCGAAAATGCCCTAAGTAAACATAGTTATGCTAATATATCCGGGTCAAATCCTCCACATGTAGATGTACCTTTGTCCTTAGAAGTTGGTAGCTCATCTAACCCATGTGATAATTATTTCACTCAGTCTAGCGAACAGAAAAGTTTATTTCATACTCCTGGGAACAGAATCTCTAATCGTTCAAAGATTTCAGGATCTGGAAGTTTTTCTAGTGAAAGGAAGAAGTCTAGGTGCCGTTTGGTTCAAGAGTTGGAGATAGGTCTAGATGACCTTACCCCCAAGAAAAAAAGAATTGTGGAATTCACACTCAAGTGTAGAAGTAACTACAGGCGTCTTCGAAATCTGGTTAAGGCAACAAGTGGCAAGTTACAGAAATTGGAAAAATTGATGAATTCTAAAGAACTTGAATTTTTCTTGCAGCATGATATGTCACCTGCTGCTGCAGCTTTAGCATGTGGAGATGCTAGAAATAGGTTTGTTAGACCCAAGCATTGACACTGGACAAGAAGAGAGAAGCTACTTGCTCTGGCATTGTACAAAAGAAGTTCAAAGGCATACAGATTTTTAAGTGGCCTGATTGTCCTACCCAACAGAACAACACTGACTAATTTGTTGAAGTCACTATCTTTCAATACTGGCATCAATACGGAAATCATTGAAAACCTTGGCAGACAGGTTAAGAAAATGAAAGATGGAGATCAATACTGTGCACTGTACTTTGACGAATTCTCGTTACGAGCTGGAGTGTACTATAATGTGTCTACAGATAGAGTTGATGGTTTTGAAGATTTTGGCTCACACAAAACAGCAAGACATGCTGACCATGCATTAGTGATCATGGCTCGTGGTCTTCGTTCCAAGTGGAAACAGCCACTTGCATTTTATTTGTGCCAGTCAACAACACCTACAAATGAGCTCGAAAGCATTATTGTGAGACTCATCGAAGCTCTGTCTGCTGCAGGCATTATTGTAAAGGCCACAGTTTGTGATCAGGGCAGTACCAATCAGGCAGCAATCAGGAGTCTGTTGACCCATTATCCAGCAAAGGACAGAATTAAAGACTTTGCATTTAAAATTGATGGTGAAACCATTGTAACCATATTTGATGTACCACATTTATTGAAAAGCATGAGGAACAATTTGCTGAAGTATGACCTGCATACTGAAGAGGGAATTGTATCACGGAAATACATTAAAAAACTTCCGTCTGGAAACCAAGAGTGTTTGTACAGCATTGTAAATAAGATCACTGATGCACATGTGAATCCAAAAGGCAAGGATAAAATGCGTGTTTATCTTGCTGCTCAAATTTTTAGTCGCAGTTGCTCAAGCGCTATTAATGTTCTTGCTGACGGATTCCCACAGGTAATGCCGCTTGAAGCCAAGATCACTGCAGATTTTTTGTTGTTTATGTACATCTTGTTTGATAGTTTAAATGGTGCAAAAAAATTTGCAGCAGAACATTGTCCGTTGCATTGCTTTTTGTCAAAAACGTCAGGGCACACCAAGTTCTGGGAAGAAGCTTTGGTAAAAATTCTGAATTTAAAATTTGTACAGTATGAAACAGGTCTTAGAGTAACACGCCAGCCAGATTGTCTTAAAGGTTGGATCACCACCATTTGTGAAGTACAGCTGTTATGGACTGAACTACAGGAAAAAGATTTTCGTTTCATGCAGCTGAGATCGTTAAACCAAGATGGGTTGGAAAATTTTTTTTCTAGTATACGTCAAAATGGAGGTGATAATACCAATCCGACAGTATCTCAGTTTGGTGCAGCATTCAAGACTTGTGTTGTAAATGGAATGTGTTCCTCTAAATCAAAGAGTAAAAACTGTGAAGATGATGACGGTCTCTTGCTTTCAAGGTTGAATGAATTTCTAGGTCATGACGCAGCAGAAAAAAAAAACATCTTCAGATTCTCCAGGAAGCTCCACTGTTCCACTTGACAACACTAATGAAATATCAACTAGTGGCTCAAGTGAACTAAGCTTTGTGGAAGGACAGTCTGTGGGTTATGTCAGTGGCTTTGTTGCAAAGAAGTTAATTGAAGGAGTTAGCAAAGGCTGCAATGTTTGTAAAGCAAACCTTTTGTATGATTCTGCTGGTTCAGATGACAAGACTGAATGCAACCATTCTATTATATATGCCAGAGATGTTGGGGGAAATTGAAACATCCTTCAATTAGTCTTGCTAAGGCTGTTGCAGTTTCAGTGAACGTGGCCAAATAATTTCTCCCAGATGTATTGCATTTAGATGGCATTGGTAGGAGACTTTCGGAACAAATCAGAATGCACGAAAACTTTGATTGGCTGCAATGTGACACTCACAAAAATATGTTAGTTACATATTTCCTGGCAGTCTTCAAAAAGGTAACTATCCATCAGTTTTGTAAATTGTTAAATCACACATTGAAAGCTGCATCTAGCAAAATTGCATCAGCAAATAAAATAAAGATTTTTAGACACATGTGAATGGTTTTGGTTAAAGGGTCTGTCACTGCACTATTTGGAAATGCTGAAGCTGGTAATCTTGCTTTCCATCATGCACTTGTTAGCAGATTACACTGTGAAACTACTTGACATAATAGAAAAGATAAATTTCCAGGAACTATGTCAATTTCACAAATTTGTACTGTCAAATTGAGGAAAATTATCATTCTAAGTGTACTTAATTTAGGCTTATTCATATTCACATATGGTGACATTTGAAATGTCTGATTGGCATTTTTTCATTCACATTGTGTTTCTTAGTAAAGAAGTCTTTTTCCATTAATTTTTTTAATGGCATCTGATGTATTTTTGTTGCAGGTAAAAAATGGCGCCATGATACCTGTATTTTGAGCATGGCATAAAGCCAAATTGCAGCCTCGTACTAAGTGGAGACCTGTGGCATAAATGCAAAGTGACTCAGACCTGAATGTACCGTTCGTGTACAGAAATGTTAGATGCAAGATTGCCAGAAATTCATAAACCAAGGATAGTGTTAAAACTGGTTTTCACTACTTCCTGTTACAATCTAATAATTCATAAGAAAGGTATGTTAGTAAATAGAATTCACATTAGTATTTTTTTTTTTTTTGTTGGACTACTTCAAACTGTTTGCCAATACTTTGTCATCTCTTTTATTTTAGTGGCACAGTTGACAGCTTGTAGGTAAAAGGTTTAACGTGTGCATTGTACAAGTGCAAAAGTAGTGTGATGTTAAATATAATCAATCGTGATAGATCAAGGATGATTGTCGTAAGATATCTACCTAAAATTGTGTGAAATTGTGTGTGGTTAAATGGAATAACACTTTACAGTCTTAGTTTATTTATGCATGAGATTATGTTAATGGAGTTAATTGTTTGTTTCAAGATCAATTATGAGAACAGTAAGTTATATTGGTAGAAGTAGCACAAACAACTGACTTATCCAAACTGCGGATCTTGTTAACATTTTAATGTATGTCAATATTTTACTGATGCTTGGTACGATGATGGTATGGTAAATATTAGAAATTTGATTTTCAATGAATTTTGGAGTAGTACGGAACAAGGTGGTGCAACAGTAACATGTTGAGGAAGACCCATATTTAATTCCTGTCTCAAGCCATCTTAATTTTGGTTTTCCATGTCTTCCCAATATCACTCTAGATGAATGCTGGGATAGTTCTTTTAACATGGGCTTGGCCAGTAGAGTTCCTGTCATTGTGTTCAGTATGTAATAAGTTTGCTGTCGACAAAATGTAAGGCCAGGTTATTTACTGTTGCCTTTGATAATTTTTTTTTTACCCTTTACTGCTATGATAATTATAATATGGAATACTTACATGAGACAGACTATACATATGTTATGTGCAGTGTACTTTATGGACTTTTTTTGTTGAATTATGCAGTCATAGAATTCACCCAGTTACTTATCTTTCAGGATATTTTCAATTTTCAAATTTTAATTTAGATGGTGAAATCTTATTGTTTAAAATGTTAATGTAGGTATTATGCTATATGCTTATTAATGATGTGTGACTAAGAAATGCTGTGAAAAAACTATGACGTGTAACCTCTGAAGGCAAAAAGTATTTTACAGGTACCTACATTTTGATGACAAATTACTTAAAAAAATTAAGTTGGGACAAGCAAACAAGAAATGAATTATTCTAAACATAATTTAGGTTCATTAAGGAAAGTTAAAGCAATGCTATGGCAAACGTTAAGTCCATTTCATATCAACTTTATACCAAATAAAGGAAAGGAAAGCCAGAAGCTTCAAATTGTATTATTCCTTAAAATTGCCAAAAAAAATTACAGGGTTGTTGATCATATTAATGAAATAATTGAACGGTTACTAGAAATGCACTTTCAAGTTTTCTAACAACAATATTTTTAACCAAGGGAATAATAATAAAAGCTAATTGAGTGAATGATTAATGTTGGATTGCAGTAGTACAGGAGCTTGAATAAAAAGTACAATACCGTAGTCTATTGTAATTTGTCTTTGGTTACATCTTATCTCAGTTAAATGTTATTTATAGCTATATCACAATTTCATGCTTAGTTCTCTGCCCAAAATTTTTGAATTTCTTACTTAAACAATTTCAGACATGTAATTGCCTTCAGCCAGAATGCACCGCCACCTAAATTTACTTCTCCGGGTTGAACCTGGAAATAAATATGTTAAATTTAAAATATTTCACTGTTTGGATGAGGTTTCAGGCAAAACAAAAATTAGCCTTGTGATGCATATAGAAAGAAGGATAAAAATTGGTGTTTACTGCTTACTGCCTCATGCAAATGTAGCTTGAGAAGGGTGATATCTATGTCAGTTGAGCAGGTTATTGGGTATCTTGCCTGATCCTCTTTCAGTACTGCTGAAACTTTATATTTTACATATGAATAAATTTTTTTCTCAAGTTCAATCTACATTATATTAAAGACAACACCAGTGGGTAATTAGTCAAATAATATAATCTGTTCAGATTGTTGAAGTTTTTTTTTTTTTTTTGCTGAAAACACGTAGTACTGTACATTGTAAAAGTTTGGTGAATGTGCAATACACTTAATCATGGCCTACTGAATTAATGACAGAGTCAGTCTGTGTGTACAGGTTATGGCCATCTGTAACAATAATCCCAGGAAATATAAGCTTGATTGCGTGATAGTGTGTACAGCACATTTGCATGTCTACAATAACGAACATAGCAGTCACTTTGTCTGACAATAGCAACTCATCACTGAACACTACTGCTACTCTATTTACATCTCAGGTTCATTATGTCTAGACATTCACAAATATGAGCAGATGTTGTGGGTAAATATGGTAAAGTAATGTGAGAATCAAACTACTTCCATCTATTGTTAATTATTTGCCACTTATTGTTAATAGTTTGCTGACAGGTAATGAGGAGTGGAGGTACCTTGTCTCTGAGCACAGATACTGTTGCTGTTCTGTCAGTCAGAGCAGCATGGTATGACCTTGTTGACAAGGTGTTCACAAGTGTAGCAAGGTGTTGTGGCCATGCAGCTGTATGTCTCCCGTCTTTACCATCAATTAACCATTGGCATGTCATACATGAGTGATTGGCAGTTATGTGGAATTTTTTGCCAGTCTGTCAAGAGTCCTCCTATTGTTCTGGTAAATTTGAAGTCACTAAATTGTTTAAATTGTATTTACCGTACTTCCCTAACATTGCAAATATACAGAACAGTAACAATTAGTCAGATGCATCAAAATAGAGCATTGCAAACTGTTAATGTTCACTTCAGCCAAAATGCTCTAGTTCTTTGGTACAGTAACATAACTTCTAATTATTTAGGACAGTATCTACATAAATTTTTACAGGTTAAAGGCTAAGTGGTGAAGAACCAATAAGAAAGGCATTGATGTATGCACCTAGTAGCCCCTGTACTCTTTCTGTGCACTGTGCTGAACTGGCAAACTGTACACTTGTGTTGTGCTGTTTAAGCTATGGCACTTTTTCTGTATACGTGCAATTTTATTGTTGGAAAATTTGTAGCAAAGTTTACTGAAAAACCTTTGGGTGGTTATGTACGGTATCAATCAGGTTACTAAAAATGTTCATAAATATATAAGTGTTCGTTGATTTCCTTCGTTCTATGAATTCATCCCTCAGCAAATACTTTTTCACTTCAGAGCAAAGTGACATGTATTTGAAGTTGTAGAATTAACTGCAGGTAAATTTTCTGTTGAAATATTTGTTAGGATAGATTTGTGTGAACTTTGTTAGTATGATGTGCATGTATGACAATGTTTTAAAAAAATATACAATCTTTCCACCTGAAACGTGTTTTATTTTCTGTAAATGAGTATGTGACATTTGCCCATTTTAACTGTTCCTAAACTCCACCATTTACATTGTGTCCTACTTCTTAACCAGCATTACACTCAATTTTCAATACATGTGGTTCTGTATGTTTTATCAGGTAATGTTCACACTTGATGCAGCATGCTGAGAGAGATTTGGCACTCAGTTGTCTGTGTGTGTTGTTTTTTCACTGAATTGTTTTCCTTCCAAAACTACTTTTCCTATAAAGCATGGTCAACACTGACATTGTAGGTTGTCGTGGGTGTAACGTTAGTAAAACCCCCTTAAGAAGTTTCCGCTTAATAAGTTTGTATTTTTTATACCGTGTCTATGAACTCAAAATAAATTTCATCTTTTTCAGAAGTTTCCATTTTTCAGTTTCTTCAAGAACTACTTAACAGTGTTTTACTGTATGCAAACAGAACCTGACCAACAAATTTCTGGTGACCTGCAAAATATATACTAAATGCTAATACAGTAACTGCCACCACTGTTATTCATTTACTGATCAATTGCATGTGTCTGTATTTTTGAATATCATATTCATTGATAGGCATGTGCACAGTAGTACTTGGCATAGTAGTTGACTCATGAACTATTGTACAATTTTTGATACAACGCACATCTTGTACAGCGGTGTTGTAAATCATACAAGCAAATATGTGTAATTAAAGAATTCTTCTTAGTTATTGTGCAGTTTAGTTAATTTTAGAGGTACAAGGACATAAGCTGCAATTAAAGTTTCTAGTATTTGCTTATACTAGGACAACTTATTTCAACATATTCATTAGTTAGTGATAGTGGTGGTGTTCACCCTTCATTCTTTGTGCCAATTTTCAATGCAATAACCATTTTTTTTGTAATTCATGTAACATAGATTACCAGGTGGATACCTGGATCCATAGGTACCATATGAAGGCCTACAAAATATGCTTATGAAAATTCATGAAGGTAGGGTAGGTCAGCCAAAATTTCAAATTTTTCGTGTACAAAGTTTTAACCGAGGTAAGTTTATCCCTGTTTGAAATTTCAACTGATGCCCTCTCTATCAACCTCTAAAACTAATATTATGATTGAATATAATACCTCTAAATTTTGCACTATGGATATAGCATTTAGCAAAATATTTACTACGTAGATTATATGTGTGCTTTGTTTTTGATTCCAGTCATTTTAAAAACTTAAATAGCAAGCAGTTATCAAATCTCGGTACTTGACAATACCTGGTCATGTGACTGAGATAACCTATCATACTACAGCAAGTGAGTGCAACAAGTGGGCCATATATTCTCCCCCTCACCCCACTTCCACACAAATTGTTGCTGATGTAGCCATTCAACATGTAAATTTTGCAAATACACTTTGTCTAGAACACCATTTAAGTGAAAAATATCGAACCCATAATGTGCGAGAAAAATTTCTCCTGTGTTAGGCCTACATATACATATGATGTAAATGACTCCTTCCAAATCAACATGTTTTATGCATACAGATATAACACACAATGAACTATTTATGGTAAGTTATACAATTAGGCATATATTGTAACATTCAATATGAGTGGTTACTTTTATTTTACTTGGGGTATGGCACAGCACTGTAGCTGCATTTCAGCTGTTGGCCAATCATAAGCTGCACTGAGTAAGTAGGTGCCTTCAATGGGACATACAGTAGAACCTCGATTATCCGCGACTCGATCATCCGATTTGCGGATTATCCGCGATTTTTTATAATGCAAATTATTTTTTACACTGTTAACAATTTTTTTTTTGCGCCTGTGAAATTCTGGTAACTTCAGAAGTTTGTGTCTATATAGTCGGTTAAGCATTTGCATTCGCATTTGTGCTTATTAATATACAGTATGGCACACTTGTTTTCATTTGTTTGAGGTAGTAGGCTATTTAAATTTGAAAGAACTGTCCTCTCCCGCGAGCTTTTCCATGTGAGCGGAGTGTACATTCCTACACGGCAGCGAGGCGACAGCACACGTGAGCGGTGCGCAGCTTGGTTTATAGACGTCAGCGCGCATGCACACACGGCAGTTGATGGATTATGTCGTAGAATTAGGTGGGCAGTAGCACTGTTGTAAAACGTTAGTGTTTGGAATCATGTCGCGAACTGCACAAAACTTGAAGCGAGTGGTATTAACCATACAAAGTAAAATTTAAATTATAGAAAGGTTTCGGTACGAGGAAACAATTGCAAAACTTGCAGATACGAAGTTTAAAAACACTACAGTACGAGACATGGTGTTCAGTCGCATGTCAAAACAAATGGCCCGTATTTTTTATAAAATTTACCATTCATAATTTTAATGGCCGTTATATTTGTGACACAGACCACTTTTGCCTCGCAGCGACACGTGTGTCGTTTGCCGATAAATACAACTGGAGCACGCATCTAGATCAATTCTCTCGTCAGCAAGACTCGGGCGGAGAAAACTAGGATCTGGGTACCGTAGATTTTTGTGTGCCGCTACTTGTCTAGTAGAAAATAATCTTGAAA
>PNEQ01097408.1:0-15085 GCA_003012365.1 Medauroidea extradentata
ACTACCTTGCATACTAGAGACGTTGTACCAGGCAGCTGTTAGTACTACACTAACACACTACAATCTGCCAGCCACTTGGCTCCTAATTAGTACTGCATGCCCACAACACACTTACTACCTTGCATACTAGAGACGTTGTACCAGGCAGCTGTTAGTACTACACTAACACACTACAATCTGCCAGCCACTTGGCTCCTAATTTGTGCTGCATGCTGACAATACACTCAGTACCTTGCATACTAGAGACGTTGTACCAGGCAGCTGTAAGTATTACACTAATATACTACAATCTGCCAGTCACTTGGCTCCTAATTAGTGCTGCATGCCCACAACACACTCACTACCTTACATGGAATGCTGTGCAAGGGCTTAAAGAGTTTTGTTTACAAATAAAAGAGAGTGAGGGTGACTGTATTTGTAAGAATATTGCACGAGTAGCAATGTCGTACATAAACGAGCATACATCATATTTGAGTGCAGTACGTGGAAACATATACAGCAGGTTGTATACAACTGTTCCTAGATGCCGTGAGTTCTGAGACAACTCTACCCGGGTCGTGTTTCAATGTTCCAGGTTAATGAAGCTATACAGGGTGTGCACAAATAAAGCCCACCACGCGAATCCTGGGCTAAATTGCAGACGAAAATATTTGTGGCAAAGTGTTGTACTTCGACAATTTGCGTGCACAACGTGGCAACACTGTACGGAGAAAGTCCCCCTCTTCCGCTCTACGACCAGGAAGTATTATTTAATGTACGTTAGGTGAAGTAAACGTATAATCGTGTTTGGTATTATTGTAGAGCTTATAATCTCCATAGATAATATACAGGTGAGAACAGTCGTAGTAAGATTGTAATATATATGTGGAGCGCAACCAGGGATATTGTGTATGTCAAATGACATCGTACAACATCGTCACAAACATGTTCGTGTCCAGTCTAACCCGGGATTAGCGTGGTGAGCTTTCTATGTAGGGCATTCTGAACATATTGTTTATGTTACTTAACCTAACAGAAAATGTTCCCACGTCAAATTTATATTAAAAAATGTAGACCTAGTGGCAATACATGATGAAAAGAAGAGTATTTGTGAAACTGCCATGTTGAAGGGTCAAACTATTGGAGAATATGGCATATGGCATAGTGTCAACGTACTATACATAGGTAATGAATGAATGCAGTGCTATATAGGATAGCTGACGTGTAGTTGGAAGAGTAGATTGTACGTGAAGTGTGTGGGGCAGCCTGGCGGGCAGTGACACACTTACACTGTGACTCAGTACTGGAGGTCGCGGCTTCGACCCTGACCACGTCCCTCCCCGCGCTACGCCCCACATACAGTACACTCTGCTACATCATACAAGCTGCTTGCTACTGGAGTAGCCTGCGTAATACTAGCAGCCGCTACTGAGTACCTGCACATGTCATGCTGTTGCAACTTCTCAATAGCTGGTTGTCGACCTTCAAGGTCACATCATCAGGCCCGCTATTTACAGTTGCGAAACAATTAAAACGTTTTATATGAAACAACGAACAATTCAATGTTCTATAAACAATACAATATCAAGAATTCTTATTAAACAAACAAATTCAGTTTTTAACTACCAGTATATTTTCAGAGTAGCAGTACGCCCTCTACATTCACTTTAAGAACAAATTGTAAATTCATTTAGGAATACCACTTTTGAAACCTGCCACCAATCAATAATTACTGCACTCCGTCTTGACTCGCTCTGTATAGTGCTTATATTATATGCTACACGAGATAGGAGTTTGGTAAGTAGCACAAGTGTGAACATATGTCAGTGTTGCAAGTCGCAGTGTGCGAATATGGCGGGGCTAATGTGACCTTGAGCTCAATACAGTTACTTTCAATCACTGCAAGCTGCGGTAGTTATTACTACACCGGCGTGGCGGCCAACACCACGCTCAGCTACAGCCGTGGTGCTAATACCGCCTCTATACGTGGCTGCGAGGATATGGATTGATGGTTCGTCTTCGCGCGGCGAATATTTGCCACTCGTGGCGAACAGCGATGTGTTCGGACTCATGTTGTGTGCCCTAATCAAAGGACGCTCGGGCCGAACACTGGATGTTGAAGGAGGTATTGGCTGGCTGCTGTGTGATTATAGGCGGTTATAAGACTCACGAGGTAGGTTTCCTGTCACGTTGCCAGGTTTCGTCGATCACAAGACTGATTAACAATAGTCTTTACTCATTTCAAAATGCCATGTTTGACAGCGGAGAAATAAAGAGTACAGTACCACGCTAGACGGCAAGTATATCGCCTCTATTTGCAGCCCCAATCTGGCGTCCAAGGTTTCTTTGCAGTCTTTTCTATGGACTTAAGAAGTGGCCCTAGAATTTTTTAAAAATAGTTTTGCACTAACAATGTCAGGTGGTATTTTCCGTATTACAACAGTTTAAAAAAGTAGCGTTCAGCCATTTTGAGAAGCCCGAGGATTATGTTTCTGCCAAGCGCAGAATTATAAAACCACAGAGGTGCAGCTTCAAGTGTGTGTTCTCTTCATAGATACACATAATAGTAATGAGTTAAGTTGTTTCGCTTGTAAAATAACAGGCGTGGCTGGCTACAACTACGTCCAGACACCAGGCAGCCACGTCTCTACGCCTGTCATGTTGGTCACAGTTTACTACCACAGGGATACAGTTCATTTATACTTTCCAAATATTTTACAAACAACTACGTCCGCAGTACATTTCTACTAATTACTTAATTTGTTTTTGTTTCGCGCTTGTATATTCGATATTAGTATTGCTGTACAGTCACTTTCACTTCATTGTGCTGTTGGTTACATTTACGGCATAACTACACATCTCCGCGAGAAGCTGCTCTCGTGACTTACGTCCCGCAAACTTACTATTAAAAGAAGTTAACATTTTGTCCTCTTCATTCTACTGTCCTGAGTTTTATAAACGCTTAATGAAACAATGTTGTAATAATGGTATAAACAAACGACGTTACATAAACTTTCTTAGAACTGCATCAAGGCGGAGGGGAAAAGTATGTATGGGACTCTAAAAACACATTATTTAAAAATAAAGTCAAGTTTTACAAAGCTTGGGTTGAAACCTTTTATTATAATTCATGCATTGCGATCGAAATATGCATAACGTTAACCTCGATCTGCTGAGATGGATTTCATCATTCATCCATCTTTGTATTTTTCGCCACGGTTTATATAATTTTCTGTAGTAATATGTTAGCACGCCACTATCGCAACTGTCTGCACGCTATCAGCGATACAACAGGACTTCACTTGGTCGACAAACTTGGCCAAGTAATCAACGAAGTGCAGACGCGGTATAAGGCGAGGATGTAACGAGGGCCGGGGCCAGTATGTACGGGCCAGTATACAGGGTGTAAGGAAATTAATAGCCCAAGCTCCGGGAGGTGATGCTTCATGGAAAAGTAAGCGTACATTATACGGGACACTTTTAAAACAAGTGAGTATTACGGGAGATATGAGCCTTTGAAAATGGAATTTAAAAATAATTTTTGGTCAAAATTTGAAAAACCTGTAGAAGTAAAATTACAATTCTGCAGTGTTACTGAGACCTTGAATGTGTACAAAAGTTAGTCTTCAAACATTCTTCCATGACAATAATAGGGGTGGCCATCCTTAAATTGTATAACATTACTTCGTCGTCAGACTTTGTGAACATTTCATGTTGTATATTCCAGCAGTACATCGTAAGAAACAAAAGGTCTTCTTGTTGGAAGCTCCTAGAATGCGCCGTTTACAAGAAAAATACGACTGTTGCTGTGACAATACCACAACGCCTGGTATGTAGGCAAAAAGTGCTACTTCCGCCAAGGAATTATTGGTTTGTATATCTGACGCACTCTTAGAAAATGTCACCTGTGATGCGGTATTTTTAAAACATAACGCAAAATCCAGCGACATAAACGTTAAAAAATTACTTTCGACTCGACAAGTTTGGCAAGTTTGGGTTTTCAGAATTTTTGTAACATGTAATTTTATTTGTAGAAAATTAATAATTTTTCAAATTTTATTAGATCCCCTTCGTAAATTCTATTTTAAATACGTTACATTTATTTTTTCACTGAATGACAGAAACGAAGAGCTAAGAAAAGATTAATTTGCGACAACTGCTTGTTGTTTCGGGGTTCATAGCTCTCCGTTTATGTAATTTAGTGGCATTAATAAATAAAACATTTTCAAAAAGATTGTAATTCTTTCAAACTGTGCCAAAAGGAATTATACATTTAAAAAATTCATGAAATTCTCTCTTTGGAAAGAATAACATTTTGTAAAAATGCTGCAAAACTAAATTTGCTTAAGATTTTTAAAGTTAATTAGGATAGATTTTGCAACAGGTTTTTAAAAACTGCATCACAGGTTGCGTTTTACTGACGGCACGGCGTATAATTCCTTGGCGGAAGTAGCACTTTTTGCCTACATACCAGGCGTTGTGGTATTGTCACAGCAAAAGTAGTATTTTTCTTGTAAACGACGCATTCTTGGAGCTTCCAACAAGAAGACCTTTTGTTCCTTAAGATATACTGCTGGAATAGTTAACATGAAATGTTCACAAAGTCTGACGACGAAGTAATTTTATGCAATTTAAGGATGGCCACCCCTATTATTGTCATGGAAGAAGGTTTGAAGACTTGACTTTTGTACACATTCAAGGTCTCAGTAACACTGCAGAATTGTAATTTTACTTCTACAGGTTTTTCAAATTTTGACCAAAAATTATTTTTAAATTCCATTTTCAAAGGCTCATATCTCCCGTAATACTCACTTGTTTTAAAAGTGTACCGTAAAATGTATGTTTACTTTTTCATAAGGAATCCCCTCCCGGAGCTTGGGCTATTAATTCCTTACACCCTGTATATAACAGGCATACTATACGACCATATTGCAGTCGAGGCCGGAAAGATGAGCGACGTGTAACACACGTCATAATTTGTTCATAGCAAAATCTTCAAGATAGGGATTTAAAGGCTGTTGTTCTGCCTACGTAGTTTATTATCAATTAACACGAGTGATTATTTAAAAGTTACGTATTTATATTAATAATTTCTTTATTTTCCTATAAGAGAGGGCGTAAACTTAAGCCAATCATAACTTATATCAACTTTCTTTTCTTCACAGAAAATCTTCATTAAGAAACTGTTTTTTCTTCCTTCCTTCACTCTGTCCATTTTTTCCTCGTTTCTTTGTTGAGACTTGTTCTATTGTGTGTGTGTGTGTGTGTATGTATATATATATATATATATATATATATATATATATATATAATATATATATATTCCGCAGTAAGTAGGGATAAGTAAAGTAATTCTAACGAGTAGGGCGTATAGATTTACTAATATCGTGGATGTTTCCACATTCGTCGACGCTGTTTACGTAAAGTATCGAGATGTTTATTGTAATTGAGAGTGGAAAGTATACAGACAAACTGTTCAAACATTTCTCAAGTGCTTTAAAAGGTAACCGAGTAGGGTGTTACAACGAAGGTAATTGTAAAACAAAACTAGTAGGAGGGCAGCTTCAGGCAGTGTAAACGTCTTGGCACCAGCCGTGGATGTAATAAATGCCGTGACGTGGCGTAGGCAGAGATGTAGTAGTAGGACAGGTGTGGGCAAGCAGGTAGGTCAGTAGGTCGAGGTTGTGACCAGCTTCCAGCTTCATCTCTCTCAACACTGAGCATGTCCTTGCACACACCACTCTTCACTGCTGCTCTCTGTCCGCTCAGCTAGCCACTCAGTACCGCTATATATGACGTGACAGGTGCAAGGTCTACTATCAACACCTGCCACGTCAACACCATCTTAGCTGCTGACACTGAAGGCACTTACATAAACATAACAGGCATAATATACTCGGTGGTACTACTCAGTCGATGGATGTGCTTACAAATACGGCGGAAACCGAAGAAGCGTTATATTTCAGTCGCGTAAACCAGGCGCGTAGGAGCGACATTTAGGAGTTAAGGAGGGGGGAGAGGGCGGACGAAAGACCTATAAAAAAAAAGGGGGGGGGGATCCGGCGATACTCTTCTGGGAAATATCGAATTTGAAGGTGCAAAATGGTAAAATTTAGGTGTTTCTCAGTTATAAATGTATTTAGTAAACAGTTTTATCTAACACAAATAATAACTATTTTGCACATACCCCAACATGTGAGTGTGTGTGTGTGTGGGGGGGGGGGAAGGGGGACAAGGCCCCCGCAGCTCTGGCGCTAGTACACCCAGCCTGGATAGTGCAGAGTGTACTGGTTCAATATACGTAGCCTATATGGCATTAACATGGGGATGGTATCGAGTACATCAATTTAATAGTTGCATGATTCTTCCGAAATATTTTCGTACCAAATGCAACCACAGTAAGTAATTATTCAGTGCGTATTTTAAATTTCAAGTTTTTGAGAGTTAAAAATATCATATTTTCAAACGCCTCAATAAACATTGAAAACGCGTTCTTATTGGCTAACACACATATAGTTAAATTGGACAATTGTTTTCATTTGCCGCCCGCACGCAAGGCATTATAGTAGGTTTTGTAATCCTATACTGACTTGGACAAATTTAATGGACCAGGTTACTTAAAAGCTAACTTGTAACATTTGTTCGTTGTCAGTGTAAGCATCGTCACAGTTGATGATGTTCTTACTTAATAACGAAGATTCCACTGGTAATGAGTAGAGGAATGAAGACAGCGAGGCAGCTCTCGCACATTGCGACGTTTCAGAAATAGGTTTGAGTTGATGCCAGTTTGATTCCAACCCGGAGTGATAACTTACTACGACTCCATTTTACTGTGTCAAATCCACTCAAGAATAATACATTTTGGTTTAAAGTCAACCGTATGAAGGTCGCAGGTGATCAAGCGTTCAGACTGCGCGAGATGGGAAAATACCATAACATTAAATTATACAGGGTGAGGATGCTAACTGTTTAAAGCTCCCCGCAGCGACACTGGGGACTCCGAGACAAGTGATTCGACATAGGACATGTAGGGTCCAAACGGACGGGAAAGGCCCGAAAATTCGCCTTCAAGTTTCCATGACGTCACATCTGGTGTGTCCGCATCAGACGCGTACGAACGAGTATTCAAAGGAGTTCCTTCGATCCAACCTGTCTCTGTGGCTCAGTGTCTGCGTCAGAACCTTGTAAACTTGCGGTCCGAGGTTCGTGTCCCAGTGTCGACAATTTGTTGTCAACGTTACTTTTTGCAATTTTAACTTACTTCTACTGTTATTTATTTGTAACCCTATGCTGCATAATTTATTTTATTTTGTTTTAGCTGCGTTCTACATTTTTTGTTTATAGCCCCATTCGTTTGTATTTGTTTTATGCATGTTCGATAAAGTTGTTAGCAAAGACGAGCTGTTGGCTCGGTGTGCACTTTTGCGGACAAGTTTGTATCAATTGTTCTCTATCATGAAGCTTACGGGGACATTGTTATGATATTTTAAACAAGGAATCGTAATTCTGCGTCATTACAAGCAATTCCTTGTTAGGAAAGTGACTGTTGTCTTAATGAGTTATTGCGCCCATTATGTACATTAAGAGGACTGATTAATTAAAAAGATGTACTTTATACCGGTTCGGTGATTCCTTATTTAAAATATCATAACAATGTCCCCGTAAGCTTCATGATAGAGAACAATTGATACAAACTTGTCCGCAAAAGTGCACACCGAGCCAACAGCTCGTCTTTGCTAACAACTTTATCGAACATGCATAAAACAAATACAAACTAATGGGGCTGTAAACAATAAATGCAGAACACAGCTAAAACAAAATAAAATAAATTATGCAGCAAAGGGTTACAAAGAAATAACAGTTGAAGTAAGTTAAAACTGCAAAAAGTAAAGTAGACAACAAATTGTCGACACTGGGACACGAACCTCGGACCGCAAGTTAACAAGGTTCTGACGCAGACACTGAGCCACAGAGACAGGTTGGATCGAAGGAACTCCTTTGAATACTCGTTCGTACGCGTCTGATGCGGACACACCAGATGTGACGTCATGGAAACTTGAAGGCGAATTTTCGGGCCTTTCCCGTCCGTTTGGACCCTACATGTCCTATGTCGAATCACTTGTCTCGGAGTCCCCAGTGTCGCTGCGGGGAGCTTTAAACAGTTAGCATCCTCACCCTGTATAATTTAATGTTATGGTATTTTCCCATCTCGCGCAGTCTGAACGCTTGATCACCTGCGACCTTCATACGGTTGACTTTAAACCAAAATGTATTATTCTTGAGTGGATTTGACACAGTAAAATGGAGTCGTAGTAAGTTATCACTCCGGGTTGGAATCAAACTGGCATCAACTCAAACCTATTTCTGAAACGTCGCAATGTGCGAGAGCTGCCTCGCTGTCTTCATTCCTCTACTCATTACCAGTGGAATCTTCGTTATTAAGTAAGAACATCATCAACTGTGACGATGCTTACACTGACAACGAACAAATGTTACAAGTTAGCTTTTAAGTAACCTGGTCCATTAAATTTGTCCAAGTCAGTATAGGATTACAAAACCTACTATAATGCCTTGCGTGCGGGCGGCAAATGAAAACAATTGTCCAATTTAACTATATGTGTGTTAGCCAATAAGAACGCGTTTTCAATGTTTATTGAGGCGTTTGAAAATATGATATTTTTAACTCTCAAAAACTTGAAATTTAAAATACGCACTGAATAATTACTTACTGTGGTTGCATTTGGTACGAAAATATTTCGGAAGAATCATGCAACTATTAAATTGATGTACTCGATACCATCCCCATGTTAATGCCATATAGGCTACGTATATTGAACCAGTACACTCTGCACTATCCAGGCTGGGTGTACTAGCGCCAGAGCTGCGGGGGCCTTGTCCCCCTTCCCCCCCCCCCACACACACACACACTCACATGTTGGGGTATGTGCAAAATAGTTATTATTTGTGTTAGATAAAACTGTTTACTAAATACATTTATAACTGAGAAACACCTAAATTTTACCATTTTGCACCTTCAAATTCGATATTTCCCAGAAGAGTATCGCCGGATCCCCCCCCCCTTTTTTTTTATAGGTCTTTCGTCCGCCCTCTCCCCCCTCCTTAACTCCTAAATGTCGCTCCTACGCGCCTGGTTTACGCGACTGAAATATAACGCTTCTTCGGTTTCCGCCGTATTTGTAAGCACATCCATCGACTGAGTAGTACCACCGAGTATATTATGCCTGTTATGTTTATGTAAGTGCCTTCAGTGTCAGCAGCTAAGATGGTGTTGACGTGGCAGGTGTTGATAGTAGACCTTGCACCTGTCACGTCATATATAGCGGTACTGAGTGGCTAGCTGAGCGGACAGAGAGCAGCAGTGAAGAGTGGTGTGTGCAAGGACATGCTCAGTGTTGAGAGAGATGAAGCTGGAAGCTGGTCACAACCTCGACCTACTGACCTACCTGCTTGCCCACACCTGTCCTACTACTACATCTCTGCCTACGCCACGTCACGGCATTTATTACATCCACGGCTGGTGCCAAGACGTTTACACTGCCTGAAGCTGCCCTCCTACTAGTTTTGTTTTACAATTACCTTCGTTGTAACACCCTACTCGGTTACCTTTTAAAGCACTTGAGAAATGTTTGAACAGTTTGTCTGTATACTTTCCACTCTCAATTACAATAAACATCTCGATACTTTACGTAAACAGCGTCGACGAATGTGGAAACATCCACGATATTAGTAAATCTATACGCCCTACTCGTTAGAATTACTTTACTTATCCCTACTTACTGCGGAATATATATATATTATATATATATATATATATATATATATATATATATATATATATACACACACACACACACACAATAGAACAAGTCTCAACAAAGAAACGAGGAAAAAATGGACAGAGTGAAGGAAGGAAGAAAAAACAGTTTCTTAATGAAGATTTTCTGTGAAGAAAAGAAAGTTGATATAAGTTATGATTGGCTTAAGTTTACGCCCTCTCTTATAGGAAAATAAAGAAATTATTAATATAAATACGTAACTTTTAAATAATCACTCGTGTTAATTGATAATAAACTACGTAGGCAGAACAACAGCCTTTAAATCCCTATCTTGAAGATTTTGCTATGAACAAATTATGACGTGTGTTACACGTCGCTCATCTTTCCGGCCTCGACTGCAATATGGTCGTATAGTATGCCTGTTATATACAGGGTGTAAGGAATTAATAGCCCAAGCTCCGGGAGGGGATTCCTTATGAAAAAGTAAACATACATTTTACGGTACACTTTTAAAACAAGTGAGTATTACGGGAGATATGAGCCTTTGAAAATGGAATTTAAAAATAATTTTTGGTCAAAATTTGAAAAACCTGTAGAAGTAAAATTACAATTCTGCAGTGTTACTGAGACCTTGAATGTGTACAAAAGTCAAGTCTTCAAACCTTCTTCCATGACAATAATAGGGGTGGCCATCCTTAAATTGCATAAAATTACTTCGTCGTCAGACTTTGTGAACATTTCATGTTAACTATTCCAGCAGTATATCTTAAGGAACAAAAGGTCTTCTTGTTGGAAGCTCCAAGAATGCGTCGTTTACAAGAAAAATACTACTTTTGCTGTGACAATACCACAACGCCTGGTATGTAGGCAAAAAGTGCTACTTCCGCCAAGGAATTATACGCCGTGCCGTCAGTAAAACGCAACCTGTGATGCAGTTTTTAAAAACCTGTTGCAAAATCTATCCTAATTAACTTTAAAAATCTTAAGCAAATTTAGTTTTGCAGCATTTTTACAAAATGTTATTCTTTCCAAAGAGAGAATTTCATGAATTTTTTAAATGTATAATTCCTTTTGGCACAGTTTGAAAGAATTACAATCTTTTTGAAAATGTTTTATTTATTAATGCCACTAAATTACATAAACGGAGAGCTATGAACCCCGAAACAACAAGCAGTTGTCGCAAATTAATCTTTTCTTAGCTCTTCGTTTCTGTCATTCAGTGAAAAAATAAATGTAACGTATTTAAAATAGAATTTACGAAGGGGATCTAATAAAATTTGAAAAATTATTAATTTTCTACAAATAAAATTACATGTTACAAAAATTCTGAAAACCCAAACTTGCCAAACTTGTCGAGTCGAAAGTAATTTTTTAACGTTTATGTCGCTGGATTTTGCGTTATGTTTTAAAAATACCGCATCACAGGTGACATTTTCTAAGAGTGCGTCAGATATACAAACCAATAATTCCTTGGCGGAAGTAGCACTTTTTGCCTACATACCAGGCGTTGTGGTATTGTCACAGCAACAGTCGTATTTTTCTTGTAAACGGCGCATTCTAGGAGCTTCCAACAAGAAGACCTTTTGTTTCTTACGATGTACTGCTGGAATATACAACATGAAATGTTCACAAAGTCTGACGACGAAGTAATGTTATACAATTTAAGGATGGCCACCCCTATTATTGTCATGGAAGAATGTTTGAAGACTAACTTTTGTACACATTCAAGGTCTCAGTAACACTGCAGAATTGTAATTTTACTTCTACAGGTTTTTCAAATTTTGACCAAAAATTATTTTTAAATTCCATTTTCAAAGGCTCATATCTCCCGTAATACTCACTTGTTTTAAAAGTGTCCCGTATAATGTACGCTTACTTTTCCATGAAGCATCACCTCCCGGAGCTTGGGCTATTAATTTCCTTACACCCTGTATACTGGCCCGTACATACTGGCCCCGGCCCTCGTTACATCCTCGCCTTATACCGCGTCTGCACTTCGTTGATTACTTGGCCAAGTTTGTCGACCAAGTGAAGTCCTGTTGTATCGCTGATAGCGTGCAGACAGTTGCGATAGTGGCGTGCTAACATATTACTACAGAAAATTATATAAACCGTGGCGAAAAATACAAAGATGGATGAATGATGAAATCCATCTCAGCAGATCGAGGTTAACGTTATGCATATTTCGATCGCAATGCATGAATTATAATAAAAGGTTTCAACCCAAGCTTTGTAAAACTTGACTTTATTTTTAAATAATGTGTTTTTAGAGTCCCATACATACTTTTCCCCTCCGCCTTGATGCAGTTCTAAGAAAGTTTATGTAACGTCGTTTGTTTATACCATTATTACAACATTGTTTCATTAAGCGTTTATAAAACTCAGGACAGTAGAATGAAGAGGACAAAATGTTAACTTCTTTTAATAGTAAGTTTGCGGGACGTAAGTCACGAGAGCAGCTTCTCGCGGAGATGTGTAGTTATGCCGTAAATGTAACCAACAGCACAATGAAGTGAAAGTGACTGTACAGCAATACTAATATCGAATATACAAGCGCGAAACAAAAACAAATTAAGTAATTAGTAGAAATGTACTGCGGACGTAGTTGTTTGTAAAATATTTGGAAAGTATAAATGAACTGTATCCCTGTGGTAGTAAACTGTGACCAACATGACAGGCGTAGAGACGTGGCTGCCTGGTGTCTGGACGTAGTTGTAGCCAGCCACGCCTGTTATTTTACAAGCGAAACAACTTAACTCATTACTATTATGTGTATCTATGAAGAGAACACACACTTGAAGCTGCACCTCTGTGGTTTTATAATTCTGCGCTTGGCAGAAACATAATCCTCGGGCTTCTCAAAATGGCTGAACGCTACTTTTTTAAACTGTTGTAATACGGAAAATACCACCTGACATTGTTAGTGCAAAACTATTTTTAAAAAATTCTAGGGCCACTTCTTAAGTCCATAGAAAAGACTGCAAAGAAACCTTGGACGCCAGATTGGGGCTGCAAATAGAGGCGATATACTTGCCGTCTAGCGTGGTACTGTACTCTTTATTTCTCCGCTGTCAAACATGGCATTTTGAAATGAGTAAAGACTATTGTTAATCAGTCTTGTGATCGACGAAACCTGGCAACGTGACAGGAAACCTACCTCGTGAGTCTTATAACCGCCTATAATCACACAGCAGCCAGCCAATACCTCCTTCAACATCCAGTGTTCGGCCCGAGCGTCCTTTGATTAGGGCACACAACATGAGTCCGAACACATCGCTGTTCGCCACGAGTGGCAAATATTCGCCGCGCGAAGACGAACCATCAATCCATATCCTCGCAGCCACGTATAGAGGCGGTATTAGCACCACGGCTGTAGCTGAGCGTGGTGTTGGCCGCCACGCCGGTGTAGTAATAACTACCGCAGCTTGCAGTGATTGAAAGTAACTGTATTGAGCTCAAGGTCACATTAGCCCCGCCATATTCGCACACTGCGACTTGCAACACTGACATATGTTCACACTTGTGCTACTTACCAAACTCCTATCTCGTGTAGCATATAATATAAGCACTATACAGAGCGAGTCAAGACGGAGTGCAGTAATTATTGATTGGTGGCAGGTTTCAAAAGTGGTATTCCTAAATGAATTTACAATTTGTTCTTAAAGTGAATGTAGAGGGCGTACTGCTACTCTGAAAATATACTGGTAGTTAAAAACTGAATTTGTTTGTTTAATAAGAATTCTTGATATTGTATTGTTTATAGAACATTGAATTGTTCGTTGTTTCATATAAAACGTTTTAATTGTTTCGCAACTGTAAATAGCGGGCCTGATGATGTGACCTTGAAGGTCGACAACCAGCTATTGAGAAGTTGCAACAGCATGACATGTGCAGGTACTCAGTAGCGGCTGCTAGTATTACGCAGGCTACTCCAGTAGCAAGCAGCTTGTATGATGTAGCAGAGTGTACTGTATGTGGGGCGTAGCGCGGGGAGGGACGTGGTCAGGGTCGAAGCCGCGACCTCCAGTACTGAGTCACAGTGTAAGTGTGTCACTGCCCGCCAGGCTGCCCCACACACTTCACGTACAATCTACTCTTCCAACTACACGTCAGCTATCCTATATAGCACTGCATTCATTCATTACCTATGTATAGTACGTTGACACTATGCCATATGCCATATTCTCCAATAGTTTGACCCTTCAACATGGCAGTTTCACAAATACTCTTCTTTTCATCATGTATTGCCACTAGGTCTACATTTTTTAATATAAATTTGACGTGGGAACATTTTCTGTTAGGTTAAGTAACATAAACAATATGTTCAGAATGCCCTACATAGAAAGCTCACCACGCTAATCCCGGGTTAGACTGGACACGAACATGTTTGTGACGATGTTGTACGATGTCATTTGACATACACAATATCCCTGGTTGCGCTCCACATATATATTACAATCTTACTACGACTGTTCTCACCTGTATATTATCTATGGAGATTATAAGCTCTACAATAATACCAAACACGATTATACGTTTACTTCACCTAACGTACATTAAATAATACTTCCTGGTCGTAGAGCGGAAGAGGGGGACTTTCTCCGTACAGTGTTGCCACGTTGTGCACGCAAATTGTCGAAGTACAACACTTTGCCACAAATATTTTCGTCTGCAATTTAGCCCAGGATTCGCGTGGTGGGCTTTATTTGTGCACACCCTGTATAGCTTCATTAACCTGGAACATTGAAACACGACCCGGGTAGAGTTGTCTCAGAACTCACGGCATCTAGGAACAGTTGTATACAACCTGCTGTATATGTTTCCACGTACTGCACTCAAATATGATGTATGCTCGTTTATGTACGACATTGCTACTCGTGCAATATTCTTACAAATACAGTCACCCTCACTCTCTTTTATTTGTAAACAAAACTCTTTAAGCCCTTGCACAGCATTCCATGTAAGGTAGTGAGTGTGTTGTGGGCATGCAGCACTAATTAGGAGCCAAGTGACTGGCAGATTGTAGTATATTAGTGTAATACTTACAGCTGCCTGGTACAACGTCTCTAGTATGCAAGGTACTGAGTGTATTGTCAGCATGCAGCACAAATTAGGAGCCAAGTGGCTGGCAGATTGTAGTGTGTTAGTGTAGTACTAACAGCTGCCTGGTACAACGTCTCTAGTATGCAAGGTAGTAAGTGTGTTGTGGGCATGCAGTACTAATTAGGAGCCAAGTGGCTGGCAGATTGTAGTGTGTTAGTGTAGTACTAACAGCTGCCTGGTACAACGTCTCTAGTATGCAAGGTAGT
>PNEQ01097409.1:0-21878 GCA_003012365.1 Medauroidea extradentata
GATAATCATAAACGGTCAATTAAAATTATAATTAAAAGAAACCTCGTGTTATTGCTCTCTGGGAATCGGGCATGTTTAACTCCACTGAGGCACAAACTGTGTTCTCAGACAACGACTGTATTTTCTCTTGCTTTTAAATTAGCCCTCAAATTAACTGTAAGGTAAATAGATAGAGGACTTGTCATAACCTTATAAGGAATATAACCTTACAGCACAATAAGGTAAAAATGAAATTAATGTTTATTTTCGTAAATATAGCTGCTAAGCATTAAAATAACTCAATTGATTATATTAAATATTTTCGTCTGAAATGCAAAAAATTATAATCCAAGTGATAATTTAAGTTCGTTAAATCAAGCATATGTTGGATGTGATCATATGTCTTACGAACAAAACAAAAAATTAAAGAAAAATATATTTGTAGATGTTGTGCATTAAAAAAATCAACGTTCAGCGTTGGAAGGAAGAGATTGTCCATGAAATGCATAAACCAGCGAGAAATATTTTCCTAGATGAACAGTTCTATCTTTTTGGAATAGATGATCACTGGCAGCAGATATAGTTGAAATGAACTATAATTCTTTAAAATACATCCAAAAATTAACAAAAAAAAAATATGTTAACTGTGATTTTTTTTTTTTTTTTTTTTTCAAATTTGCATGGGCCATACCAGTTAAGGATAAATTTGGTGAAACTGTAACTTTAGCATTCAAAGGGATCTTAAACACCCATAAACCTAAACATTTTCAAACTGGTACTGAAAAAGAATTTTATATCCAAATAATGCAAAAATTAATGAGTTATTACAATATAATACATTATTCAACATTTAGAGATAAGAAGGCCAGTGTTGCATAGAGATTAAATAGACCTTTGAAAGAAAAAATGTTCCCTATAGGTACAAAGAAGCTGTGAATGGATAGATATTTTACTAAAATTAATAAGTGATTACAATAATGCTATTAATAGAACAATCAAAAATTAAGCCTGTGGTGTAAATAAAAGTAATAAGTAAAAGCTAAAAAAGTGTTTGAAAAAGGCTATACACCAAATTGGTCAACTGAAATATATGAAGTATTGAAAACAAATCCAATAAAATATAGAATTAAAGATTTGCAAAATGGACCAATGTATGTTTTATGAACAAGAACTTCCTAAAACTAATTATAATAAAGATTTACATAGTGGAAAATTTTTGCAAAAGAAAGGTGACAAGTTTTCAGTTAAACGGTAAGTTTTTGATAGCAGTCATAACATAATTCCTGGATAAGAGAATATAATTTGACATGTCAATTGGTGGTGCATTTTCACATCCGAGTGAGGCATACATATGAACAATTTAGATTATGACGTAGGGACATTAATAATACTTATGCCAAAGATTCAACTATTAAAACGTAATGCAACATGCTCTGCGATGCTAAAACGAAATACTGCTATGTACGACTGCGCTATTACACAGCCCAGTACCGTTTTGTTTGAAATCTCAGGGAATAAATTAAAAAACACACTGCGAAGGGTTCAGTAATAAGGGAAACACCAGGGACTGACTTACCCTTGAAGTTCTAGAAGAGTTAGCTGTGAATGTGATTATATAATTTCTAACATGCAGAACTATCAGATACTCAATAAATAGAAGAAGAAAACTACAGCCCAACAATATTTTAAAAAATAATTATGTATTACGTGATCAATTCCGAAAACGATACTTACAAGATGGTTATTCAATGAGTTACGACATTGAGATTCTCGGTATAAATAATATCAACTTTGAAATAATTAATTATACTAAGCATAAACAATAAGATTTACCAGAAAATAACATTAGTAAGACCACATCGTATTATATCGGAATATGAGTGCAAACATGGTTAAGTATTTTATATTGCTATCTCACATGAAAATTGAATTATTAATTTAGTTATTGCCACGGCAAAACTCAGTATCAAGTATGATTTTCCTAACCCAGGGATAGTCGTTGAGTGAAATAGTTTCCAGAGTGCGAACGATAACATTAAACAACTAAAGACTGTTGTAGTGGCTAAAGACAGGCTTAAACTACGATATATACGCGTTGACGAGACTTAGCTGAAGTGTTCATTGCGGTGAGCGTGCTGCAGCGCAGTCTAGATGTTCTCGTAAAATCGGAAGACAATGGTTTCCTGCGTGTTATCATCCCCAAAACCACACACGGGCTACTTGGTGCAAACTTACTACAGTTCAATGCACGCACCATGCGAACAGACGCGGTTGTACGAAAAAAAAACTATTCTATCTCAAATAATAAACTCAGGCACTATTCTTAATCATATCTCCGCAGAAAACAGGTTTCTCAGCCTTTCTAGACGACCTTATATACACCACTTCTCTCTCTCTCTCTGCACTAATTAAAATCACCTAAATGAGAGAATGCGACATTGCGTGTCTCTCCTCCCCAAGAATGCCGATAAAAAAGAACCTTTCAACTTATTAACGTCTGTACTCTCAGTCAATCCAAGCCAGTCTCTCGAGTGTCAGTCTCCCGCTAGAATTGTTGCGCCTCGCAGCTCCGCCAAAACATTCACATGTTTGCACGCTGTAATTACTAGAGGAATAACTTTAAAGTACAAAGTCCTACTTAATCCAGTTTCTTAGCACAATTATTCCATTAAGCACAAAACAAATACCGTAGGTCAGCCATTGCATAATTTTATTAGATTGAACAGGAGCAAAAGATATTTACGTAGGATAAATCTATAGCTAATACTGGTCATAAGTTACATTGATTTGTGTGGTAATTTCTTGCCATTCCAATTTTCAAGAATATAAATTTCTAACCTTAGAAATATTATTAAGAGTTTTGATAATCATGGAATTACTTTGAAGCATGCATTACTTGCATCATCATCGGAATCATCAGATCTAAAATTATCTTGTATAGTAAAAGGTCGTGGTGTGTTGTTCGGATTCATTAGAGATTGTAATTATATATATTGGGACTGGGGTTACAAAATTGCATTTATTCGAAGGTCTAATAATGACGATTCTGTTTATAGGCAACTTAAATTAAAAGCTGACGGATCTGCAGATAGTGTTCCAGCTGCTGGTAAAAGTATTATTGAAATAATGTGGCCAATTGTTTTAAAAAATTGTACCAACTGGAGCAAATCCGTTTCAGATTGATATAAATTATCAATTCAATTCAGTTTGATATGCCAGATTATGTAACTGTCGGCTTTCAACAAAACCTATAACAGGATAAGCATACATTAATGTTTGATCATTCTTGTGTTAGAAATGTTTCGATTAAAAATGGTAGAAACGAAGTTCTTCCAAAAGATAATTGGAATTTTGACATACATTTCTGACAAAATGCATATCGCTTGTACAGATTTTAGACATTCAGAAACTAAATTTGATACATCTTATCGTAATAATGAAGTATACTACAATCCAGAGAAATTTTTTTCTGAAAGACAGTAGTATGTTACTGCCTGTTCATATCGAATAACTTTTATTGTCAAATGTAATGTGGTGTTAATTAGTGAACGACATCTTGTTCATGATATTAAAAAGGAGAGAATTACTGTAGAAATTTTGTAAGTAATGTTTAAATTTTTAAGGGTTTATATTTTTATTCCTTTTTAATTTGGTAGTGACCCCATGGAAGTGTATCACTACCGTTGTAATGGATGTATATTTTATCATCTTCAGGACATAATGCTCTTTTCCTATATTCAACTTAAAGTAAATTGGGTTTTTTACATCATATTAGATTAATATTTTTATACAATATTAATTTTTTTGAATAAATTATATTTATAATCATCAAATGTTATTACATTTTTATCTACACAAATTTTAATGCCTTTGGCTCTTTTCTTAACATCACCTGCAACATTGTTAGCGTACATTTTTTAATTTAATCCTATGAATTCTTCCATTATTCTGTATTTAATTTTACCAATAACGTTTTTGTTTATTTTTAGAATATATTTAATTTTTTTTAAATCTGACGTATCAAAATAATCAATCATTTCTTTCATATATTTGTAAAAGTTGTTAATTTTATACAATAGATAAAATAATCAGTATCTGTACAATATATCGCCATATTTTGGTTTCATAACATTTAAATTAAAATAATATATTAAAGTTTCTGATAAATCTAATATACTAATTTCAACATATATTGGTTTATTAAAACATAATTTTGTTTTTCTCATATGAACTGCTGCTAAAAATCTTCTAAATTTAGTTTTATCTTAAAAATTAGGTTTTGCAATTAATTTCTCTACTTCTTTGGATTTGTACATACTCTAATATCCACTCTATTTGTAATATTTTCCATTGTTTTTCCGAAAACTGAGTTCTTCATTAATTTATGGAAATCTTTTTCGTAGCTTTTGTTGTCATTTAATTCAATTCATGAACCCAACCAATTTGATTTAATACCAAACAACGAAGATTAACATGTATTTGTTAAAGGTGACAAAGTTTAATTTGTAGGTTACAGTTACAGACAAAGCGCACAAGATATTACAGAATACCTTTAGTAAACAGTTCATATATTATTCAATATGTTGAAATCCCATAATAAAATGTCTCAGATTTACACTTAAATATTGGGATAAACTAAAAATGGAAAACGCTGGAATCGTGTGCAACCAATAAAGTGAAGACGAATCTTTTAATACTGGCATGTTATTTATCGTATATACACCGTGCTAATACTACAGCAAAAAAAAATTGTAATCAATAATTTGCTATTAACAGAA
This sequence comes from Medauroidea extradentata, assembly GCA_003012365.1. Classification (NCBI taxonomy): domain Eukaryota; kingdom Metazoa; phylum Arthropoda; class Insecta; order Phasmatodea; family Phasmatidae; genus Medauroidea; species Medauroidea extradentata. Next base: position 4,758 of record PNEQ01097409.1, read on the forward strand.
GCAAAACTCCTCCTCACCCAAGGAGAAACCCCCTGGGCTGGCCTCCATACAGGAAGGCTGAAGAAAGCCCTCCTGTATGGAGGCCTTACCTAGCGGATTTCTTTATTGCCGCCCAACCTTAGCTCATTTCACATTAACTTGAAGCTTTCTGTCAATTAACAGTACAAATGTAAACGACATTTGTACTGAAAATATCCAGTGGAAGTCCTGGGCCGCGAACTCAGAACCTCCGGCTTACAAGTCAATGGTTCTACCATTGAACTACGATAGTAGAAAAATAGAAGTGAGCACGCGAATGGCTGAGTTACCAGGTTTGGCCGGACACTCGTTAAACTGGGTATCCCCTTATCCAAATTCAGAAACCATCTCAAGTACATTCTTTCTATTGGTAATGCTAATATAGTAAAAAAATTACATCGATATGGCTGTCGGTTAGGTTAATACCGAGCTATTTCGCAGAAATCAATGCCTGATTACTTTTCAAGGATACGGTTAGGTGGGAAAAACTTTTTTTTACTGGTACTGGATAAACTGTTTCCGTAACGGACGAAAAAGTACCGCAGGCGTAATTTTTATAGGAATATGTGAAAACATAATACCAAGAACTCTTTTTATATTATTATAATCAATTTTCGTGTTTAGAGTGTTAATATATTTTTTGTCTACAAACATAAAATTATTTTACATCAAAACAACAAAAATGAGTATAAATGAAAATAAAATAATACGATATTTCACTGCAACGTTAGCATACCTACTACAAACCGCTTTAAATACCTGGTTTTTTTAAACTTATGTCCTTGCAGTAAATACATATAAGATTGTATTTCGCAGCAATAACACAGAAGAACCTGCAATTGTATGTATAGAATTGTAGTACATTGCTCACTAGCCTTCGACCATCAATAGCAATATTAAACTATTTAACTTCATCTTATTGATTGTCTGCGCGTAAATTAATACTGTCTACTCTAGTACGTCTGTGTTATTGCTTGTGTAGCTAAGCCTATATAGTGAAACTAATGCTTACACTTAATCATCGTATTATAGTGAGGCATAAGTTGAAATAGCTGCTCCCGTGAACTGACACGTGATCGATTATTTACTTATCTTGTTAACTTATTTTGAACATTAGCGAAAACTGCATACGACGCAGACGAGTTAAAATATAGTATAGGTTTTTGCGCTTGCACACTGAATTAATAGTTTTATTTCTTTATTTTGTGTTAATTACTGATATTACCTCTAAGGTAAAGTATGAAAAAGTGTCAACCTGTTCGAATAGTTAGTAAAAGTACATATCAAACACATGTAGTATTTCTGCGTTTCGCTGCGTTTAATTTCATGGATCGTACGTAACAGCAATCGCATTGGATCTGGTAATTTATGCAACCGACTGTTACCACGTTCAGAAACAGATTCGTCACTTTCCTTACGTGGTTAACTATCGCACATGTTTTGAGTTACGTGCAGCTCAGATGCTACCACACACTGTCATTGTGGAAACAAGTACAGAAGCACTTTGGTTCCCTACCTGGTGGGTGATATGTTGACCCAGGAAGAAGTCGTGGTGTCTCGGTGTTGGCTCGCGTGCGAAGGTGAAATGGAGCAGCCACCCGAGGCGCATTGTCAGTAGCCTTCCACGTACATCACTCTCTGCGCTGAGAACTTCCATACAAACAAACAAGGCGGCGCGCGAGTCGAGGTTGTCCGGCGTTGCATTAGCGTGAAGCCACTCAAGAATCAAGACAACACAGCATTGCAACTATGCACAAGGACGATATTTGATTGCAACTTGTGACAGAGAACCGGAAACAAGTGGATATGAATGTGTAATTAAGCTAAGTTTCTCCCCTCCAGATACTATTACTAAGTTTGTAACGTGGCGAGGCAGTAAAGTAGTTTTAACAGGCTTTTATTTTTTTTTATTACTATTTGTGTTCCTAAGTGCAACTGAACTCTAAAACGGAACAGTATAGACTTACTTTAACAAAAATCTTATTAAAACTAAAAAACATTTTTGAAGGAATGTATTGCGACATTTACATTTGAAAAAACCTGATTATTTTTCGTCCAAATTAATAACACATGCTTATATTTAATGTTCGCACCCGCCTCCTTCATTGGCGGGCCGAACATAGTATTGTAGTGAGGGCTAAAGTCCCTTTTCCTTACGAAGAAATCTCCACATTTTTTTACATAAATTCTAGGGTTAGAGATATTTTTCAGTGGTCTAGATATTTTATAGGGGTAACCAACACCTCCTCCCGAAAGCGAGTCCAGCGTGTCACCACTGCGCCACGTCGAACGGTATAAATTCTTTATGCAAGTGTGAATGTACACGTTTCGATTTTTCATGGTTTCTCGAAATCGCTCCAGGCTGGGATGGTTTTTAATAAAGGCCATGTCTCTACCTCTCCAATTTTTGTCATTGTGTCACGTTGCGTATTACTGTCTCTATTGACCTCGCTGTCGATAAACCATAAACGACACTTCTTAGCACTACTTATTTTCTCTTCCGTTCTGAGAACAATTTGTAGTTTCCAATGTTAAAAGAAAAGACCCAGCTGTGTAGTATATAGTTTTTTTTCCTTCATCGAAAAGAATCAGAGTCAACACCATCTAAATGTTCCACCGTTCAGGACGAGGGCTCTGCCTACCTCTCCTCCTAGGGAAGTTCCAGAATAGGAGTTCACATGTTACCATATATTCAGTAAAATCTAGTCATCTCTAACGATATTGATTTCGGACAGAAACGATTTTCTACGCTGAAATGAAAAAAAAAATATATATATACTGCAGGAATTTAAATACAGAGTTAGTGGAGAGATTTTGATCAGCACTTAACATCTAGATATATATCGCTGGGGAAGGGTGACATGATGTATGGAGCAGGACCGGAATGCCCCCCCCCTCCTTGGTACACGGTGATCTCGGAGAAAACCCGCCAACCATTCGGCATCACCCGACACGATCCTCTCATGCGCAAATCCGGGGACTGCCCCGCCGGGGCAGCTTTTAAAATAAAGAAAAAAAACTCGTGTGTCTTCAAAGTGGTTTAGTGTGGACCGTACTGAAATGAAAATATAAGTACATGGTGGAGTACATTTAGTCTTAAAGGGCCGTTTATGATAACATTTCAATTCGAATTGAACCCGGAGTGGAACTGAGGAATCCATATTGGGATTTTACTACAATCACTTTGTTTTGAACTGAAGCTAGATAACCCACTCTACTTGTTGAGGTGAACTGGAGTGAAGAACCCAGATTGAAATTTTACTGTAGGACTAAAAAAAAAAAAAAAAAATGGGCAGGGCCGAGCTGCCGCCATACTGCGTTGTGGTGAGGTTAAAAAAGAACAGATAATAAACTATAGTTAAATACAGAATCCTAAACGCAAGTTTTTGTATAGCGAAACGGAACAAAACAAGTGGAGCGTCTCGTGAAGAAAAATCTTATTTAGAGCAACAATTATTTTTCGTGTGTGACCTGTTCTCTGCTTCCTATTGTCACCGTTATTATGTTTTCAGTCAGCCCAGGTTGACTCCAACTTTGCTCTTGTTTATAGTTCAACATGGATTGCAAAATTTATTATAATCACATTTAGTCGATCCATCCATGTTCGCTATACATTCACTCAGAGTTGACTCCACTCCAGGATTTATCTGGAAGTTACGGAGCAATACCGAGTAGATGTTAAGGGCACCGCCTACCAACGCGCTTCAAATGTGTTGGGAAATATGCTTTTTACGAAACTATTCCACGCGTGCTCATTGGGCTAATGTACGAGAAGATACTTTGGACAAATACGCATGGCACTGTGTCCATCAAAACATTGTTTCAAAGTCCTCCGACATACCTATCAAGCGACATCCTTTCCAGCTTTTCAGGCTACGTAAATCATAAAACAGTGTTCAATTCTCACAAGGCTTCCGGGAGATCAGACAGATTACTTGATGTGGTCGCCAGAGTCACTCAGCGTGCAGCGACATAAATCGTTAAGACAACTCCAATCAGCACACACAATTAGCGCATACTTGTAGGAGTTAATGGATAACTCAAGACGGGCGAACGTATAGCGTGATAACGTTGGAGTGAAGGGCGACGTCCGAAAATTGTGCTTCTAATTAATTTGCCAAATGTTTAAAGCTATGGTGACATAGTTTAAGTGTGTGTTCTTTTCGTATATGTACAAATATAATGCGCGTTAAATAATTGCGTCAAAATAGAACAGTCGTTACTCGCTGTAACGCATTTGAAGCACAAGTAGGAAGGTCCCTTACGAACCAGCAGCAAGGACCGAAACTCAATCAATGCCGCTGAGGGTAGACTCTGGACTCACAGCCAGGAAGCTACAGGTTCCAGTTCATGTCAAAATGGTTGCTAATTATAACCTGAATTGTACTGTTAAATAAATCCAGGAGATTGGTCTGAAATAAAAAAGAGATAAAAGCTCGTATCAGTAATGGCACATGGATCATAGTAGACAAACCTGAAAATGTAAATATTGTCAGTTCAAAAATTATTCTAAAAAACAAATACAAATCTAACGGAGAGCTAGAAAGAAGAAAGGCTGGACTTGTTGCAAGTGGTTTTAATCAGAGACCTGGAATCGAATGTAAAGAAACATTTTCCCCGGTAGTTAAACAATGTTCTTTAAGATTTTTTATAGCATTAGTAGTAGAGAAAAACTTCAAGTAAATCAACTGAACGTATCCACCGCCTTTCTCAATGGTGAAGCCTGAAAAATTACAAAAAAAAAAAAAACTCTTCAACAAATATTACTGTAAGAAACTAAAAAGGAAGACAAAACAGTTTACAGCCAAACTAAAGTTTTGCTACAATATCTTCGAAGATCAAAAGGAGAGAAGTGTTGTTTACTGAAGAAAGCAATATATAGTTTAAAACAAGCTGGAAGACAGTGGTACACGAAACTGGATGAAAAATTAAGAGAAATTGATTTTCTGCCGTGACAAGCTGACCCCTTTATTAAAGGGTTCAGGGGACGGTAAATTCATCATAGTTGTCTATGTAGATGACTTAATAATAGGATCTCCAAAACCATTAGAGATTGATAATGTTAAACAAAAACTAATGAAAACGTTCAAAATGAGAGACTTAGGTATTCTCAACTACTGTATAGGCATTGAAATCTCTTGTGAAGATAGACGTGCACATATATCTCAAGGTAAATACGTAGAAAAAATTTATTACAAAATTTAAAATGGAAAACTGAAAACCTGCTCTAACACCATTACCACCTCGGGTTGAATTGGACAAGGATGAATGTAATTGTAAAGCAACAATAGATGTTCCATATAGAGAATTAATAGGATCGTTAATGTATCTGTCGGTTGCTACTAGACCTGACATTACTCACGCTGTAAGCTATCTTAGTCAGTTCAACCCTTGTTTGAAAAGGGAGCACTGGTTGGCAGCAAAGAATGTAATCAGATATTTTCAAGGAACAAAATATCTGACGTTAAACTTTTGGAAAACAAAACAAGACCTATTACGAATGGTAGATGCTGATTGGGTTTCATGCAAACATGACAGACGATCCTACACAGGTTTTTGTTTAAAATTTGCGGGATCAGTGATTAGTTGGGAATCTAAAAAACAAAAGACAGTAAGTAGCCTTATCAACTGTGGAAGCCGAATACATGTCACTTACAGAAGCCGCAAAAGAAGCAGTACATTTGAAGCAGCTCGGAAATGAAATGGAGATAAGGACAAAAACTGTAACTATTTACAATGACAAGCGGCCTGCTAAACATTTAGCAGAAAACCCCATAATTAGCTCCAGATCCTAACATGTCAGTATTAAAGAGCATTTTATCAAAGAAGTGGTAGCTCGAGGAGAAATAAAAATCGACTACTTAAACCACAGAAGAAATGCAAGCTGATATCTTCACAAAACCTCTACCTGAACCAAGACTTAGGATACTGAGAAGTCTGTTAGGACTTCTGTAACAACTGTGTTCGTATGGGGGACTGTAGAATGTGATATGGACCTAATCTGTATTTTTACCCTTACATAATGGTTAAAAACAGAGACATAAGTAGTACAAATTACACCAACATTTATAGAGATTATACTGGCACGTACATGTGTGATATGGACTTACTCACTCAGTTGTGTTGTCTATGGAATAGAAATAACAAGTCTGCTCTATCTCTTGTTTGCTGAATAAAAAGCAAGAAAAGAAATTATTCAGAATTCTAGATCGTTTAACATTTAAAGTATAAAAGGTTAACTAATTTCCAACTTTGGGGAAAATCAATACGTAGCTCCTTGTAAAATAAAAATAAACCCTAAACACTTTAACGACACGAATTCCACCTCGTAGCCTAGCAACACAAATAACTTTTGTTTGGTAGAGCACTGCAAACCTATTGAAATAAAGTAATAACACCGCTTGGCATACTTTCTATGCGAGAGGTACTGAGGATCGAACACATACTATCGTCCCATACCGGTCGCGTCTCCTATCTTGTACCATGCATGTCAGCCTTGTCACAAACGATCAACTATTAATAAAGTAGCATAATAACTATGCTACTTTATTAATAGTTTATTACAGAACCCGTATCTTAATTATTAAGATACGGTTTCTGTAATAAGGGGTTATCAATTAATGTTAAGGGGAGTACAGATCGATTACTTGAAATAAAAGAATGAATTCAAATAATTGGTATTTATTACAAAATAAATATTTTATTGATGAAAATAAAATTGTACAGTTGGGAAAAGATTTTTAAAGCACGAATTTACAAATAGATGTTATCGATTGTGATGAACTGTGAACAGGTATTACATTAAGAAAGGATATTGCAAAGTAAGTGGTTTCTGTCATTACAATAAAACTCAAGGTCATTTCATTAATCTGATCCATTAAAAAAACTGTGATTGTACTGGCCAACAACAAATACACGCGTATATGTATCCACGACTGTTACAACAAAAGCCGAACACGAAAGCTAAAGGGGAATTAATAATAAAAAGAATAACAAGAAATAATACTTATAGTTTTGATGTTCCTGTCCAGCGAAGTCTCATCCATCTCAGGGATAGGAAGTCTTCTTATTTCATAGTCAAATTTGAATATTAAATGACTACCCAAAAATTAAAATTAATAGTAATAAAAAATTAACTAAACTGAAACTCCTGCCATCTGGCAGCTCGAGCACTTAGGCTTATGCCTCGCCCTAAAGTCTAACAACCAAACGGTCCTCGCTAAAAAGAAGCTCTGAAGAAGTCCAAAAAGAAAAAGCTCGTCAAAGCATGGTCGGTAGGTATTTATAACTATCGGTTGTGCCATCCAGAACCTTCGATGATTTACCTTCCTGGAATGGTCATAAGTGACCATTCTAGATCGGCGCAACATCTACCCTCTCTGTCCCACAAGGCATTCACTCGTCAGCGACGTTTGACGTCACAGGGACTGTCCGAGAGTGGAACGACTGAAATGTGCTGTACTACACATCTCGCCCGCACGCTGGTAATGTGGGACAGGGGAGCAGGGAGTGTTGACAAAGGCGTCCAGTGCCTCCGGAAGGCCACCGCACGCCGAAAGTACCAGAAGGACCCACACCGACACATCCATCACTACACCCCCCACCAGCCAACAACCTAACACAAGGCCATCAGCCTGCGCACACTACCGGGACACTGCCCGCAAAGGAATTTACGCACTGCAGTGACAACAAACTGCAGGCTACAGGAAGCAGTGCACTACAAAACTCACACACACACATACAAATATATATATATATATATATATATATATATATCGGGATGTGTGTACTCATGTATGTATGAATGAGGTGAATAAAATCCGTTCACCATAAAACTTATCTTTTCGTGGAAAATGTGTTTTATTCTACCCGTTTTGCTCTAACTCGTAACTAGATGGCACTGAAATGCATCAACTTCTAAGCCGTTCGACCGATCGCGATATCCAGTACATAAAATACGCCGCTGCAGCGCATCAATATCTTTACCTAGCTCCCCGTTATGGCAAATATGGCATAAGGTGGGAGGATATGAATTTCGACCAACGTCCATTTACATGTAGGATGGACATCTGCTTGGCTCCGTATGTATATATTTTAATAAGATTATGATATATATGTATATATATATGTATATATACATATATATATACATATATATCATAATCTTATTAAAATATCGCTAAGCTTCGAAAATGAAATTAGGTTACAAGACTTTTCGTTTTCTTAAAGATGTAGAATGAGTGCGCGAGAGATTTCGGTCAGCGCTTAACATTGAGTTCTTCAGCGCTGATAACAGACGTAGAATGAAATGACGGTGAGAAATTAAAAGTCATGTTCTAGCGTGCGCAAACATCTTGTAAAAACGAATAATCATGGGCGATGAACACTGCATGTTTTATTTGCCCTTCAAACGATTACGAGACAAAAACACGCACGTACTTACGAGATAAAACAACAGTTATGCAGCTAAACTGAGGATTACATGGCAGGCTTAACATTCGCCGACTCATTATCGCAGATAACAGTATGTACTGTACATATAGCTTCTAGTCGGGAGAGGCAGACAGCAGTTGTCTTGCGTCCTACCAGCGAGAGCAAATCTTCTCCGCCACCAGCGTCTAATTACAAGCACAAGTATGTTGCAGTCGTTTTGTTACACGTAACGAAACAAATGAGTCTTTATCTATATTTTGCTTGTTACAGGTATGTATTCTTACCTGGTATTTATCAAGCGTCACAGCTGATTGTACGTACTGATATTTTATATTGAGCGTTGGTCTCTGAAGACTCTCAAACCAATACAAGCGTAGTTAGAATATGTGTACCTTGGATCAACCCACACAGCTCTTCAGCTTACCTTGTTTTATGCTGTTATGACTTGGGCAGTTACACCATTCTGGTATATTTCACAACTGTTTTAGCATTTTCTTGCAGCACATCCTGATGTATACCAGCTTCGGTTAGCTATCACGTTTGTTTACATAAGTTGATTAAGTAAAGTGAAGCTCTTGACTCACACTAACATTAACTTTGATATAACTGTGACATTCAGTGAAGCTGCGAACTAGTATCGAAGTATCTCGCTTCATTGTTTGGAACATACTATTTTCAGATAGTATTTTCCAACTATAATGTTTCCTAATTACCTTGGTTTCTGATCGATATACTGAAGAAAATATATTTCCTGGCAATATTATCATAAAACACTAACAAGATACATGTCTTCAACAACTATTATAATATCAAGCGATCGGAGAAATTCACCGGTTTCGCTGACCTGTAGGATAGCCTCCAAAAATATATGTATACTCGAGTAGTAGACCACAGCTGCTCTCGTCCTGATCAGTGAGTTTTCTTGGTGATCTCCCGCTTTTCCTACCCTTCGTTCCGGCGATGCTCCATACTCCCCTCATGGCATCCCTCACCAGTGATAAAAACCTCGATGTTAAGTACTAACTAAAATCGCGAACCCTCGTTGTTGTCTCAGCGACATCCAGGAGGTGTCAAAGCAAAATCTGACATACAAGTTTTACACAAATTTTCAGTTTTTGAGCCCCAGCTTGTGCCCAAAACAAAACGCGAATTTTTCAAGTCTCAAACTCACGTAAGAAAACAATAAAGAACAATGTAAAGAAATTGATAACGATCTACCAATATTCATTTTCGATACTTTCGAGTCTGTAATTCATACACGTCTCATTCTGGAACATTTATTAATCAATGAAACTCACTAAAATAATTTAGTTGTCAGAACACATATGTCGCAGAAATGAAATAATTTGTTTAGTTTGAATATGAACCTATGGAAAGCTGATTTTCAACAAATAAATTTTTTATTCAAAGTATATATTAATGGTTACGTAAAATTTTGTCACAGTTAAAATTTCTGTTTCATTTAGAACATTAAACTCTAGCACTAATACGTCATCGAAAGTTACACATAACGTCTCTTAAAATCGCAAATTCTTTTCAGTTCAGTCTAGCTGACTGTACTATCTATCCTCGCAAGGCCGCAGAACGCACTGCGTTTCCAGGTTTCCAGGGAGTATAGTAAGCAAAAATTAGTACAATAACTGGAAAAGATTGCAAACTGTTTAAACTGCCCCGCCTGTACTATTATGAAGCACAAAGCCGAAATTTAATTTAAGAACCTAGCGTTTCAAATAAACCGTAAATTTTAAGTAATATCTAAGCACACAAATAATTCACTTACATTTTGAAAACATTAATTTTATCTTGAATACGTTAGAACGTCTTGAGCTAATGGTACTTAGACAAGGCAACTTCATGAGCCTAAGTATTAATATTTCTGATGGGTTTATCTCATAAACTAATGTACTAATACTGCAAAATAAAACAAATGTAATTCAGTTAGGCCATCAAAGGAAAATTATGATTCAGTGATCCAAATTTAATAACGTTGTAATTCAAAATTCATAATTATCCGTCTATAATTGGGTGGATATCCAATATCAAATCTATTCACTGACAGTTTTTAAAAATTATTTTATTATTTTGTGTTAATTTAATACAATATTTAACAGATATTTGAATTGAGTAAAATGTTATTTTCAGACTGTAAATATAAAAGTTGTTGCTTTCACTGCAGAGAAAGACGTGTCATTTCCCACTGTCAGAATTTTTTGCGAAATATTATTGACAACAATATAAAAATATTTTAACTAAAACTAATATAGCATTATAAAAATGAAATACACCAATACTGATGCAACTGGTAAAATTATACCATGCAAAATAAAACTGCAAATGCAGATCTTAACGGCAAACGAACACATCTTTCTTCTGAACAAGAATAGTCTAGTAAAGTAAATAAATAATATATTCATTACTAGACATTATAAAAAATCGGAAAGTAAGCCAGAACGAACAACAAAAATAAATCAACGCTTTATGAATGTATGAATGTCCTAAATAATTTTTCATTCCAAAGTAAGGACTTTAGAAGGATAATCGAAGTTTAATAAAACATTGGCCTATATGGGACAGTCGCGACTGAAAAAAACTTACAAACAACACAGTTAAGTCGTAACCAGGACTGATATCTGCTCTCGGCCTCAGGGACTGTATTACTGTATTAGTTAATTAAATTTCAACAGTAACGTCATCACAATATAAAGAAAAACATATACAGACCCTATTTAATATTTATGCCGTATTAAATTTCATTGAGCAGCCGGAAAGGACTATGAATGCTTTAGTTGTCAGTAAAAATTTATGTTTTTAATTTGCATTCTAGTAATATTCAATGTTTGAAGATAGCATCGCTATTAGTGACAATGAAATCCTCGAATATATCTTTCAGGTCTTGTCATACATTACAGTATATCTGACGAAATATTAGTGTAGTACGTGTAGCAGAAAATGCGTTTATTTATTCCTGGAAATAATATACTGCTGAATACGAGATATTAGCAGCATTTCCATTGTCAACATTTATCGTAACCAATACCACTTACGGAAACTTTTGTCTATCATGATTGATTGCATAGCATGTTACAAAGTACTCAGGTTACACATTGCATCTTGTAGTTATAGATGTGTGTTTATTTGTTTAAAAAATAAAGTAAACCTAATTTCTAAAAATGATTAGAATTCTAAGTTATACTTGTAACTATAATTACGTTCCTTTCTTGTTGCAGCTATGATTGTGACGGCTGCTATTGGCCTATGCATCTTGTACGTCATCTACTCGTGGTTCACCATGAAGCCCAAAAATTTTCCTCCAGGTAAATATGCCTACTGCTTGTAATGTCACCGCCTACTTCAACAAGTGTTTCAAGTCACATCCTTCCATGGAAACATATAAAAGTGTGTTTAAAAGATTCACAAAATGTTCGCACAACGTAATCTATGAACGAATCTTATCTATTTCTGTATCAAATATGCAAGCAACTAACTGATTTAAAAATGTCAAAAATAAACGATTACTAACACTTTTAAAGTATTTCTTCCCTCCTATATCGGCGTGAATAAGATTTGGTAGAAAAAAATAAGTTCGCAGTATTATTTCAGAAGCACTTGCATTTAAGCAGACTCTATTTTAATTCCTATGACTTTTTATAAAATAGAAGTACAATTTTATGATACGCTATGATATACAAAATTCACTTAATTCTTCTACGTTTATTATTATACTTGGCAGTCCAGGGGTGTTTTCTTACCAATTAAATACTAACGTAGAAATAAGTAATTTAAAATCCACTTTCAAAATAAATATTTTGCCAGAGTACTGAAAAAAAGTCTTAGTATTAATTAAAAATACTTTGAGTAATGATAAGTCTTAAATATATATTTAAAATATAACTAAATCATTTTTCAAACGTTTTCCCTTTATTTACATTAAAATTTTACCTTCTGGTTATGTGAACATTGGTGTTTATTTGTAAGGGTCTTAACAAGTTTTCCCGATGTAAGATAAACAATGCGCTGTTTACAACAAACATGCTCACATCGTTTCTTTGATATTAATACGACTGTGTAGGCAAACATTATAATATTTAATAATTCTACTATTTCCACCAAAAGACTGGGTATTACATGCACTCTTTGGAAACTGCATTATGTGATGCACTTGTTTAAAAGCTTGTTGGAAAATCCAGCCTAGTAAACTGCAAAAAAAAAAAGTAGTGGTCACAGGATCGTTGCTTAATAAATAATTAATTTAATAACTTAATAATAATTCCGTCATACAGCAAAACAAAGTGTTATTATTTTCAGTAACACTTAAAACGCCTACAGTACACAAAATTGGTTTTTTTATTTCACTCCTGCAGGAATTTGTTTCACATTGCTGCAATCCGCGACTATCTGTCTAAGCGGTGAAAGGGGATACAGTGGCGGCAGAGCTAAGAGACCTCCGTGTGTTCTGTATGGCTCGTATTACCTTGAGTGACGCCACAGCAACCACCTGCATACCGCGATAATCGGAAAGCAGTGTAAGCTGATATAGCAGCGGCAAGAACAGAGAAGTTCGACGTATATTTTGTTGCTCATGTGCAGTGGTTGCCACCTGCAACTCGATATCGGGTAACAGAAGAAGATATCAAAGACTAGAGTATTCCTGTTCGTACTCTATTTTGAAGGTGGTGCTTAACCTTGATGCGACAGTATTCCAGTATATTTGAGATAAAATCCTTGCCGAGAGAATTCGAGACTTTAAAGTAAGGATATAAAAGAGAGTTGTGGCAGAGTTGGAGATACGTTTTTTGGCTGGCAGGTGCCTGGTGCGAGTTAAAGTGATAGTGACTAGTGGCGAGAAGTATTGGTTTGCGACAAGTAGGGTGACGAATGTGTTTCTGGAACACAAGCGGTACACTTTGAGTGATTAGAAAAACTGTTCATGTACTGAGAACTTATATAGATTTTTATTTAGATTTTGTAACTTGTACGTAAATAGTGGTTGTTTGTTTTGTTTGGCACCTATTGTGATTAATAATTATTGACATAGTTTTTTTTTGTATAGAAATGTAATTATATTAGATTAGCTTTATTTATAGTATTTATTTTATCGAAGACCTCCATCCCAAAACGTACGTAGGCCCGACTTGTAACAATATCTTCAAAGCAGAAAGGATTTTTTTTTTACTCGAAAGCGATATACTAAAAGGTGACCGAGCTCTTGAGTAGGCAGTGTCCTTAATTCATTCATAAATGTTATGTGCACCATCCATACATACGGTGTAAATTTTCTCTCGATTAATGCCTTCAGAAGATTTCATCAGGCCATTTGATATTTTCCACGTGTCTTGTTCTATTCCTGCTCAGGTCCACCTTGCCTGCCTTTCATTGGCTCCGTGCTCTCCATGCCCAGTAAGTATGTTCACCTGCACATGATGGAGTGGCGAAAGAAGTACGGGCCTTTGGTCGGCTTCATGTTCGGGTCCAATCACTTTGTGGCCGTGTGCGATCCTAAGACAGTACAGGAGGTGCTCAAGAGGGAAGAGTTCCAGTTGAGGCCAGACACTTTCACCCTCAGGTCACTGTCTTACAACAAGCGACTAGGTACGTTACTAGTTATCTTTTTGTGTGCATTGTTAAGAAATTTACAAAATGTATTTTTCAACAAAACATATTATTGACGATTTAATTTGTATTACAATAAAAAATTGTTCATCTCTCACAACATTCTCATAAAATTATTATAATTCCTTAAAAGTTTCTGGTAACGATTCACGATGAATGTGTTTTATATATACGTCATTGCGATTAGTTTCATTTATGTTTTGTTCCATTCTTGGTTTCCTGAGCCGAAATAGCGTTTAAATGGCGTATGTCCAAAACAATTTGTTTGACTATTTTATTAAGTATATAGCGAGAACTAGGTCACTGGTACTATTGTACTATCCATCAATAAATTAGCCACGTGGTGCACAAAACTCAGCAACATAATCTTACGTAGTTCAATGATCTGAGTGTTCGAATCCACTGCCCTATGCATACTCTAGCCCCGTCTATTCGTTATCAACGTTCTGCTGTTCCAGTGAGTAGCAGCTAATGCACAAATGGTCGTGGCTCGAGTATATACACAGAACAGTAAATTGTAACATGCAGGTCATTGAAACTCGTTGTGAACGTTAATAGTATGCCGTTATTAGCCATCCTAAGAATTAGTTACCTCACACAGGTATTGCAAGTCTTTTGAAGTTAGAGCCCACGTTATTAACTTTGCACCGCCAGATTATTTTCTTTTCATTTAAAAACTCCAAGAAACTTACTACCCTATATTATTGTTTATTATTACAGCTATGAATGGTGAAGTCTTTTAACAGTTTAAAATTCCAATTTTTACAAAAATATTTGGTGCAACGTAACTCCGAAATCTGGAAAAACTTTTCGATAATTGAAAGTCAATGTTCCCTACTGTCATACCTACAAAACATAACCAATTGAAGTATCCATTCCACTATACTGTAACATCGTCACCTACTTAAATTGTTGGTGTCTAAAGTTAAGGAAATAAGTTTTGTCCAGGCATATTCTTTTCTGATGGAGCATTCTGGGTGGAGCAGCGACGCTTTACGATGCGTCACCTACGAGATTTCGGCTTCGGAAAATCCAGTGAAGAGCACATAATGCACGACGAGATTTGTCATGTGATGAAGAAACTGGAGTCGTCCAAGATCGTTCCAGTAAGTTATTCTGTATTAATTTTGCCAAACAAGCATATATAGTTAAATGACGTCACCTGTGATGGTTGTCAATGTCAACCTATCCTGGTTCCGTCATCGAGAAATTTAATAACTTCACTTGGTAATAATTTGAATATTTATGTTTGTAAAATTGTACCAAGCCGATCTGCATTTATTTAAGAATAATATAATGTAGTATCAAAGATAAAACTATTTAATCTTATTTCATATATAATTTAAGTCTCTCAGTTTACACTTAACGTTGAAATAATTATTGTATTGTGATTTTTAAGTAAACAACTTAAATGTGATACCATTTTTACGGCCGTAAGATAATCTGTCTATTGGAGATACTATAATGAGCTATAGTTTGTGCAGATCTGGTCTAACGCGTGAATTAATTAACGTAGGCAAATTAAGAAATTTTGAAATTCGGGTAAAAATTATCTATGGCTAGAAAGTTTGGCTTCTGTTTACAGATAGACTGTATTTGCAAACACTAACGAAGTGGCTCAAAGCGCTACTGAATATGTATCTATATTTCTCCTGTATACGGTAGGTATATGAAGTATTTACTCTTATGTTTACTTCAGTTCTCCACTGTTGAGAAACCCACATAAACCTAATTAACTGTCCCAGTCCTATTAAATATTTCCATCACCATTGGTAAAGGCAGCTTGTTATTTTCCTGGCCATTACAAGTTTCATTAAAGTTAATCATCCGTGTAAAAAAAACACCATACGATCAATTTTACCGAAACTTTACGTTAACAGATACTTACTAAATTCCAACTTTTGTTGAATTTCATATTAATTGTTAGTTTATACCGTTCTTTTGTGTCAAAATAATAATAAAATATATAATTGTCCATTACAGTGGTCCTGTTTTTGTACTGCAGTTTTGCCATTTTAATGTTATATTCTTCAAGGTGTTTTGAACGTTTACGTAAGTTAAAGTTTAATACACATTCATTTATAAATACGTTTTCAACCCAAACTTGTAACTGTGTTATGTGTAAAGTCATTAGATTCTGTACAAAACACTAATCTAAATTATCAAGTTCGTCGCACACTTTTCTTCTGTATTTTTGTGTTTGAACAGATTTCTGGCCTGTTTAATATTGCCTTCATCAACGTTCTTTGGGTCGCCCTGGCCGGCACTCGCATCAGTCACGACAATGAAGAGATGCACAAGTATATCGACATATTTTTTAATGCTTTTCGGATAGGGAATCCCACTGGTGGGATAGTAAATGTACTGCCACTCCTGCGGTACTTATTCCCTAACATTGGAGGATTCAAGACTCTGATTGAAGCTTCCACAGAGCTGAAGAGATTCTTTAAGGTACTGCATACATTTCACTCTTCCTACTTTCTAAACGTTGGAGCTGCATGTAGTAAACGTCTGGTCAACATTTTAAAAATATAATGATAATTTATGGATGATATGACAAAAATTAATTCACAGCAACCTTACGGCAAAATTTTATTCCGAAAAGTAATTCTGTACGCCTGTTATGTTGCAACTATAAAAATGCAGAAAACAAGAGCATAGTAAACCATTAATTATATTTTACCCAGCTATGAGCCTATGTCAACTATCTGCGGAACCTTCGTAACAATCAGACACCTTGTATTATCTGTAGGTGTTACTGCCGTACATAATGCTCTCTATGGCAGAAGTAATAGGCTGACTGTTATCAAATGAAAACATGTAAACTCCAGCCCTCTCGCTATTACTTTAAGAGAATATTTTCGTAATAAATACTTGAAATCTCATAAGGAAAAAAAGTTATCCCAACGTATAATAGGGAACCCTGATAAAACTACAGCCCAAATTGCTGGACCTAGAAATGTGAAATTAGTTTGTAGGCGAGCACTAAGAAGGGATTTTTTTAATTCATCCCATAATGGAGTGAAATGTGTTTTATAAGATTCGTTCTACATAGCTAGA
>PNEQ01097409.1:21978-52872 GCA_003012365.1 Medauroidea extradentata
TTTTTTTTTTTTTTTTTTTTTTTTTTTTTTTTTTTTTTTTTTTTTTTTTTTTTTTTTTCGAAATTCATCATTTTGAGGAGGTGAAAATTTCCGAAATGTCTTTTCGATTAATTATCGATATCTATTGAACCCTTCGTGATACAGAGTTGCTTTTTACTTAAAAATGATGCTGACGTATATAACCCAAAAAGAGGTTTTTAGATTTTTCGAAATTTGACTCCCAAAGAATAAAAAGAGGGAAATATACATATTTTTTAATTCATCGTCAGCACAGCTCGAACTCTGTGGGCTATCGTTGTAATTTTTACTTCGATTAGATACGTATAAAATATATGGAATTGTATTTCAAGACCCTTCGAAAGTCTACTGATGGACTGATTACAGCCTAAATATACGTTAAAAGTTCAACTGCGCTGTTTTTACTGTATAATGAGGTAAACATAACTCACGCTACAGTAGCAAAGTTTAAATTTTTTCTTCTTTGAATTTCATAAAAGCGAAAAATAAAATAAACCCATCTGGCGACTGATGCAGAGCCTTTAGTCTTACAAGTCTTCTTGTACTGAACCAATATTTATAAATTATTGACAGCAAAATGTTGCAAATATTATTTAATTTAACTATTTATTTATATAGAGCAATACTATATTACAAGTAACTAACTTCTATAATCTATTATTATTCATCAGACTAATGATGTGTCTTACCATCAAGGTAACAGCAGTGTTGCTTAATGTAGAATTTCGAAGAAGTCACAATATTTACCTTTCAATTTGTTTTGGTTGTGATGAAGTTAAATATATACGTAATATTAATACAAATAACGCAAAACTATTTTATTATTTATTGTTATAATAGAAAACCATCTCGGAGCATGAAAAAACACTAGTCCCAGACGAACCCAGGGATTTTATTGATGTTTACCTTCGTGAGAAGCAGCTACAGAAATCAAAGGGGACGACAACATTTACAGGTGATTCTCCTTTTTTAAATATAGTGGATGTTACATGTAACCAAAAATTTATGTCTTGGAATATGTACATTTATTAATAAAAGCGTTTTATCAACAGGCAAGTTAGCCAATTAAAACGTACAATGTATTAGAATTATAATAATTGCAATTATTGGGGCCCAGACTTGGTGCTAAGTACGATACAATCTAATGATTTTTCAGAACATCACAGGTATTAATTGAAGCTGATCCACTCGTCTCGAGGATATCAATAATAGTTTTCAGTGTGAAGAAATTCTGATAGTTGATTAGCTGCCCAGAATGTGCTTGCAAGTCCAACCGACTCGGGTAAGGGTCAGGGTGGAGAATTCATTAGTGCCAAGGAAATTAGGTAGTACTACTGGAGACCAGTAGCCCCACGGAAGGTTTTCGCCCGTGCCTATTTGATGATTCTTAATAAACAAGAACAGACGACGATACTTCTGGTTATACTGTCACTAAATATATCTACCAGAGAGTTAAATTTGCCTAATGCAGAATTGTTGACTATGCAGACTGGGCATGCAATAACTTACGATTAAGAGTTCAACCCAAAAAAAACTGCAGAGCATCTCTGAAGCTTTATAATCAACCCACATGAAGTCACAAGCCTAATTTGCCACAGAATGAAAGCTTTCCAGGCTCCACATCCTAACTGTTGAGTACGGTGTGAAGATCACGATATCTTTCCCTGCTTGCAGATAACGTAGAAAAAATATGCAGCAATATGAAGTTTATTTAATTGACTCAGGCATATTGTTGACCCAATAAGTATCAATGTCTTCGCCCTCATTAATACTTGCACTGTATCGTTGTATATAACGGAAGTTTTGTTTTGTGTCCTGTGCAGTTGCAACAAGAGTACGTTTTTTGTTTAGTATCTAATACTGATCAATTAACTAACGCCAAAATTTCGAAAATTATGACAATAAAAATGGTGCATACAATAAGGGGTTGCGTACTCCTGCGACTTTAATTACGAACAACACAAGGTTTGTCGGTTAAATACCGCCCCAACCTGCATACTTGGTCTAAACAAAATTCTTCTTCAACAATCTCACTATTAATAAAAATCGGTCAGACACTGACTGTTTCATGTGCGCGTGCGTGTGCATGTGTGTATGTTTTTTTAAATCTTATTTTTAGTTGTCAAATTATATGTTATTAACACCTACATGCATGTTTAACCACATATAAACAATTTTTGTTTTGCCACAGCAAATATTTGTTGATCCGTTGCCATCACATTGTGTGACTATAGTTCAAACAAATCTGATATCGTAATATCCACACTCTAAATAAAACATAATGACTAAATGAAGTTGTATACTTTATCTGCATCAGTTGTTTGTCAGTTTCACAAAAATATTAGCACGTAACGTACATTTTAAACTTAGACATACAAACGAACATGAAATATTTTTTTAGTGTAATATTTTTCATTGATATGTGTTCCTTTTTTGCACTTCAGAAAATTAATAATGATACTTTTTAGTAAAATAATAAGACACCTTGTTACAAAAATGTAAATATTATTAAAATAAAATAAATGGGAATAAAATTACTACCAGGTGTTACTTTTGAAGACATTGTGGTATGTGGTATATAAGTTGTATTTAACGCACTGACAACTCAACACCACTAAAATTTTTATAAAAATTATAATACAACTACTGCTACAAATAAATCTCTAATATTATCTCTTACATCGTGGGCATTAATTTGGTCGCGAGTTTATGTCGGTACTAATAAAACAAACGTATTAGCCATTACATATATCTCAGGTGACATAATACACAGTAACTTTCTGGAAACAAATAACATACAACAGACAAAGATGTATTTATTCCTGCCACCGTACACCATACACCATACAGTACAGACACTTCAGCGACATATTTGAAGACATTTCAGACATTCTTAAAAGTGCCTCGAGGGTTTGCTGACAAATTTAATATATTATGCAGACTTCAACCTTGATTAGGTGGCCGTTCTCCCTCAAGGCTTACTATTTTTCTTCGCAGGAATTATATAATAACAAATATGTGATGTTTTGCTAGATGAAGCTCTGGTCATGGTATGCATGGACCTATTCGGTGCCGGTGTGGAGTCCACCAGCAACACACTGAGCTTTACCCTGATGTACTTGGTGCTGCACCCGGAAGTACAGAAGAAGGTGCATGAAGAACTGGACAGAGTCGTAGGCAAGGACCGTCTCGTCTCTTTGGCTGACAGATCCAGGTAATACTCATGTTGCAACTACCTACAACTGCGAAATTCTATAGAAATAATTCAAAAATGTATGTATAACACAAATCTATAATGTTCAAAATGATCTTTGATAGAACTGTGCAATGGGAGTTCATGACTAGATTCAGTTTCTGACTAAGCATACTCTGCTTATTTTATAGTTTTCTTTTATTTGTTTAGTTTTCTTTGACATACATTCAATTTGCAATGGAGTACGTCCAAGAAACTGAATCTAGTTATAATGTTCAATTCTGCATAAGTACATTAATTCAAAATTTATTCCTTTACAATATTCCCTCTAATATATAACATTCAACCGTGTCTTACTAACAATTTTTTCTTCATTCTCATTCATGTCCTTTGGATGACTCTACAATTTCTTCTTGTAAACAAATTTGCAAGATGAAATACTGAACTGTAGAACATTTACTACACAGAAGGCCTGCCGTACTGACCAATCGTTTGTGGAATTCTAAAACTACAGTTACTAGGAACGTAATTGGTTTGTTTTAATGTCCGAGTACTACTACCAAGCTCAGCGCTATTTGTTGTGCAATTAGTTAACTAACCATTTTCGGCCAATCTTTATCCAGTAACATTTCCAAGAATGCGAAAATGAATAAACACATCGTCAATCTGCAGTACACATAGCATAGGTGAGCGGTCATTCTTATAATACATTTCAGCAGATTTTTTTTTCCTTTTTACCTAAATAACATATGTGCTGAAAATTAAGGTTGGCAGAATAACCTGCCGTGTGTGACAGATTTTACGGAGTTCACAAACCTTGTCTTGTTGATAATGGATGGTCACGTAGTTTTGCGAGATTTCATACTCGATGCTTTCTATTTTTAACCCCCGACCATGTAATATCTCCAAATAAAACTTTAACTTGAGCGGATATAGCTTACCAATTATTTTACTAGTGTATGAGCCCTGGGTTGTACGACTTGGTAAAATCAAATTAATTGAAACAATTGCGATAAACTGAGAGAAAACAAGTGGTGTGAAAAGAACCAAATTTATTACATATAATCTTAAAAGAATATTAGTAGGGCTCATAAAGAAACATAAATTGGATCATCAATAAGATTCCGTAATGCATTATTGTAAAAAAAAAATCTGTGACTTTGCATGTATGAGAGACTATAACTTAAGATATGGAAACAAATTTTAGTACTAATTAAATATTTGCTTTCCTAGACACTTACTAGATTGTGAAATTGTATTAGAATAAAAATTGAAAATTAAATGTTGGATGTTAGTTCAATGTGATGAGTCAAAGAAAAATATAAACTTATTATTTCCTCCACAATATTAGCTAGAATGGTAGGGTAACGTTTCCTTCAAACTTCTTTGCTTTGTGGCAATATAATTTGAGTAATTCTTCTGTTCGTTTTTTAAGAAATACTGCAAAATTTGTGAGGATTCAGCTTGAGACATCTTATCCAGAGTATTCGTGGGGTTAAAAGTGTTGCACTACTTTAAAAAAAATTAATATCCTCAAAATTTAAATTTAAGCAGAGTTGTCCACAATTTCTGAAACTATTTCATGGTTTGGAATTTTTTTCTTGTCGTTACGGGAGGGCTGGGACTGCTTAACGTTGAAGTATCCACCGTGAAGAAAGAAATTTCGAAAACTCTCCTGAGTTTCGAAATTATAAAAGAATATTGGTATCAAGGGAAACGTAGTACTCCACGTCGTACAATTCTTCTCCCAGTTGGCCAGTAAGAGGTAATGCTAGGCTAGGATTCGCCCAACACATTTCCTGGAAGACGGAAACGAGAAGGCCTCGATTTCTTCTACTCTTCAATCGTAGAAAACATTTCCCCGCTGCTTTCCAACAGGAACAAATGCAGCGCCAGGTCTCGTAGATTCTCTTCAAAAGGAATTATAAGGCAAAAAAGGTCGTCTCGAGGCATAATCTTACTCGAGAAAGTCTTCGTAGCCGGACCTCTACGTAGATTTTTCTTCCATTTTCTTCCCTACGACGTTCTATATTAAAAAAATTTTCTTTCTTGTTGATTCCAAAGTGAAGGCAAAAATTCTGCTTCAAGAAACGCAGTGAACATGGAAGTTATACTTTCTACTACTTTCTACTAGCAAAAATCGATTAATGTGTGGTCTGCAAATGATCAGATTTTTAAATTAAATTGCGTTTTTTTCCTAGTAAGAGCCTTTACAAAATTGTATGATTATTAAAACATTTCCTGAAAATGTACCATACATTTAACAAACATAAAAATTTAAATTAACACTAGTCACAGAAAAATATTACTACCATAGCACAATTACTTATTTAAATATTTACATTACCTAAATGTCAAAGACATAATAAAATTCTAAGCAATAGCTGTGCATAGAATGTCCGAGTACTACTGCCAAGCTCAGCGCTCTTTGTTGTGCAATTAGTTAACTAACCATTTTCGGCCAATCTTTATCCAGTAACATTTCCAAGACTGCGAAAATGAATAAACACATCGTCAATCTGCAGTACACATAGCATGGGTGAGCGGTCATTCTTATAATACATTTCAGCAGATTTTTTTTTTCCTTTTTACCTAAACAACATATGTGCTGAAAATTAAGGTTGGCAGAGTAACCTGCCGTGTGTGACAGATTTTACGGAGTTCACAAACCTTGTCTTGTTGATAATGGATGGTCACGTAGTTTTGCGAGATTTCATACTCGATGCTTTCTATTTTTAACCCCCGACCAAAAGCGAGCGGAGTTATAAGTTTAACGGTGATATCTGTCTGAGGCATCGTAGCTTCCAAATCGGTGGATCAATTTTGATGTTTCTCTTTTTATTTGGAAATTATTCTTATCGGGATGGTTCTTAGCTGCAAATGAAAATCGGTCCTTTTGTTCAAAAGTTATGAGCTCTTTTCTGAGGTGGTATAAGAATTTCTAGACATACTTGCAGTCCGCCCGCGGCTTGCTCACGTATACTACTCATAGCATAATATTTACTTTAATTGGGCGGTATTATGTATCGCTAGACTATGTGCCATTTGTAAAATATGTGTAAAATATGCTTCAGTCTTGAATCCGTGCTACAAGTATTTTAATTCTATATTCCGTTGTTTTAAATGTGACTTTATAGGACTGAAATACTTTTAAGGCTGTTTAAAAGATTTCATTTATTATGTAGTACCTTTAAATACATCGAAGGACCGCTTACAAAACCAGAAGGTTCAATAATATTTTTAAACTATTATATCTTACGTTTTAAAGTATCGTTTTATGTGTCGGTTTTATAATTATTAATTTAAGTGTTACATCTAAAGTTTATTCTTCCTAAACAAAAATTTCTAATGCATTAACGATGGTATGAAAAATATTTTCTAGCTGTGATGTGTGAAAATCCACTGAGTAAGAGAAACTTATTTGCAACTCGAAATTATATTAAGTTGAATAACTTGAAGAGGCCCTGGTTCAGTCTATTCCACGTACTAGTGAACTTTTTACAGCTCGCGTGTTTTATTATATTTCAAGAACTAAAGGCAATATATTTTACATGTGAATTCCTTTTGCTATCAGCTAATTTCAAGATCAAATTAGCACGTAATGATGCTGGTAAAACGTAAATAGCTGGTACAAAACAAACCACAGAATGTCAACATACGTAAGATAGATGCAATAATTCGTGTAAAAAAAATGTAGAAATAGTTCTTTAGTTTAAAACTGGGTATGCGACCTGAGCGTCTTTGATTATGCTACTCATATGCTACAAGCACCCATAGGATCAAATATATAAACAATGTTTACGGTTTGCAGGGATGGGGTGGTGCGACCCCTTCAGTCACGTGCCTGCACGAGCCACTGGCTCGTTACAGTATGTTCTTTTTTATTCAAAAACGAAGGTTGTATATTTTGAACAGTTATTAATATGTCATTTTCCAAGAATTCAAGGACAAATATAAACTGGAGTAAAAATGTTTTAGTAACTCAAAATTGTAAACACATGGATTAGAAAAGATAAACTTTGAAACTAATAAGCAAGTATTTTTTTTAAAAGATTTCATATCAGATTAGGTTTTCTTCACATTTCAACGTTGTATAAATAAATTAGCATGTTTCTTGGGGTCGTAGTAATTAAAACATTACTAGGAACCACATGCACACTCTTTGTTTGAATTTAAATATACGTTAATAAATTTCGGCCCCTCCCATCTCCCTGCCCCCTCAGAAAATTACAAGTCGACGCCTATAGGTGGGACATTTGGGGAATAAGTACAGCTTTAATTTTCTACGAATCATTAAAACTTTAGTTTTCCCAGAATTATTCCCGACAAAATTCCCTCACTTCATGGGTTGCACATGCCTATTAGACCTACAACAGGTGGTCGCTTACAATTTTAATGGAGTCTACAAGTAGGGATACAAGACGCTCCACTTCACTGCCTTTACACGGCGATCTCGAAACACTAGCGCCTTTACCTTACGTATCCAGGGCTACACTTAGGTTTGTCAAGCAGAATAGAACATTCGATTAGGTTTATACTAGGCAGTTTCATGCATTTTAAGTTTCTCCGAGCTACGTTGAGGTTTTATGGAATTCGACTAATGGGATTATATTTATTACTACTCTGTATCAAATCAGTATTGTAAATTAATTTCAAAAACAAACCTAATCTGAGGCAAATTTTATGCCGAGACAAATGTGTAAATTCGTATTTAATTTCAGAGTGTCCAACACATATACCAGCTTATTTGGCGTGGTTGGACCTATCAATAGCATAAAATTAGTGCAATTAAACGTCATTTGTATCTTTCCCACTGAAATTGTGATGTGTTATTGCAGCTTGCCGTATGTGGAGGCAGTTCTTGCTGAAAGCATGCGGAGTAACACAATTGCTCCAGTCAGCCCACCTCACAGATCTCTCCGGGACACTCATCTCGAAGGATATTTCATTCCAAAGGTGAGGAATTTCTCACATACATTCATCTTGCATAGTTAACATTCTTCTATATTACCTCTTCGGAAAAAAATAACGTAACAATGCAATTCTTACTTAACTCATATATCAGCAACAAAAATATATAGTACGTTTAAATATATTCTAATTGAATCAGGAATTTGCAAAACGGTCCAAGTCCAAGTGAGTAGATTATTGGGAAACAACACAAAACGTATTATTGTTGATCTGAGATAGAAACAGGTTATCAGAAATTGATAACTTGAAATTATAGTATGTGTGGAATAATATGAAATATAATTGACATGAGAATTTTAAATGATTGTTGCAACGGGAGAGTTTACAGTTAGTAATTAGTGGTTTGCCGATTTACGCCATTGCTCATGTTTTGCTGATAAAACCTGTGTTGAATGACAAAATACGAAAACGAACAAGAAAAAACAAAACACACACAAAAAAATATATAGAAAAAAGTAATCCCAGAGGAATTTTGTCAGTTTTTTTTTTAAATAATTTCTATTTTAGGCAAAAAAGAATTCTAGAGATAGAATTCAGTTGAAAATCTACACAACACCCAGACACAAAAGACAGACACAAATATAGAACCAGATTCCCAATATGAAATAAACAAACACATGACAATAGACAACACAACACAAATAAAAACCAACGAAAAAATGCAACGTTTCCGGGATTGTGATTGCGAATGTGGCTCTCTATACATAGGTGAAACTGGTAGAACATTACCCACTCGTGTCACAGAACACAAGGACAACACGCAAAAGGGTGAAATCCAGAAATCTGGAATTGCCGAACTCGCATCTTGGTGTTCCAACCAGCTGTGTCTCAGCTAGAAGATGGGGCTGGATCACAAACGTTGCATTTTATCGTTGGTTTTCACTTGTGTTGTGTTGTCTATTGTCTCGTGTTTCTTGTCCAATGTTCACTGTTGTTTTGTCCATTTCCATCTTTTTTCATATTGGGAATCTGGTTCCATATTTGTGTATGGGTGTTGTGTTGATATTCGGACTGAATTCTATCTCTAGAATTTTTTTTTGTCTAAAATAACTGTTATTTGAAAAAAAACTGAAATAATTCTACGGGAATTACTTTTTTCCTATACATATTTTAATTTTTTTGTGTGTGTTTTGTTTTTTGTTGTTCGTTTTCGTATTTTGTCTTTCAACACAGGTTTGATCAGCAAAACTTGAGGAATGGCGTATGTCCACAAAACACTGAATTCTAACAATAATCTACATAAAAAAAACTTTTGATTTTTATTGTTTAGAAATTAATTATGTTATTAGACTTGGTACCTTTTAAAAAATAAGTAACGTTCTTTCTAACAATGGCACATAAAACATAATGTATTCTAGTGAAAAACTAATATAGAAACATATTTTGTAAAAACATCACCACACAGTTCCTTATACCCATAAATCATTGTTATGTATTACACTATCAGATAAATCATAATGTCCTTGGTGTAGATTATTAGAATCTTAGTATAAGCTAGTGAAAAAACTACTAAACCACTTGAAAACTGATTCTGCAACAATAACCACGTAAATCATAAACAAATTAATGCGCTATTAGCATATTCATGAACTTGTCCGTTTAACGTATTTCTTGTATAGGCCTTGGTTTCTTTTGTTGCTGACAGCCAAGAAAATGCTTTAGAAAGTAGGAATCTCGTATAATCTCAATTTTCTCAAAAATTGGACTTGGTCCCTCTGGCGAATTCCCGATTCATTTTTTTTTTTTTTTCCCACTTGCCATACCCTCACTTCCATGAGGCTCGGAATGTGGAGTGTGCGATAAATGACGATGTTTGTCTAAAGAATGGCATTGGCTATATGTGACTGCAGTTTCAGCCAGCCTTAATAAACTGTGTGTATGTATGTGAATCTGTATTATATATTTACATATTTCTGTCTACATGAGTGTGTGAATCTGAGTGCCAATATCAGTGTAATCGTGTCCGTGTATTTATAACCCACAATCTAAAAAGGTTTTCAACCATCAATAATAAAGTTCACTGACATACTCGTAATGTATTATGCCTAATTAGGTAATTTATATTTTTAGATCACCAAGTTAGTTACTAGGCCTATAAATGGCAACTGTGTCATTTCGGGAACAACCAGATCGGTTTATACTAGGATTTATGTTTGACACGTGAAACATGCATTAGTATAAGAATAATCATTAATTAATATTAATAAAATTGTTAATGTATAATGGTGATTAAATGTAATGTTAAGACATATTTGGCTTGTGACCAGCCTATCTCTTCAGCATAGCCTAACGAACACAAGTCAGCAATTCTTATTTCAACAGATCTACGTTGGCAGATTTTATTTTAGTAAATTTAAAATCATACATATTTATTCTCAGTATAGCAGACGCAGAGAGGGAGACGGCAGTTCCCTCCCCCTTAATGTTCTTCCTCCTCCGGAGAGTAGGCACGGCAGTACAGGGACAGGGTATACTACGTGAAATAGTTCAAATCAAAACCAGAAAACAAGGAAATAATTAAATTTGATTATTATATTCAATTTGTACGTAAATGTATTACTATTTTAATTTAGACGTAGTTGGGAAATAAAAGAAGGCGAAGTGAATTAAGACGAAATCTGCTCGAGGGCAGGGCTTCAGAGGATGCTCGACGCTGATTGGCCGGAGGTACCCCTCGTGACCACTGCCCTGGCAGCGTGGTTTCCTGCAAAGACTGATACGAGCCGCGAAAGAGGATATGTGTTGAAGTAGTTTGGCCGCGGATGTCGGGTGTGAAGTAAAGTCTCCCAATTAATTTTCAGTTCCGTTTCGGGTAATTGGGGGCGGTGGTAGGCACCCCGTGATACCTTTTGTCTTTAGTCAATTATTGTTGAATAGTTGGATTAAAAGTAAAGAAGGGCGATAGTAGACAACCCAGGGTACTTGACGTTAGCGACCCCTTAAATTGAAAATGTAATATCGTAGTCATTCTTGCACGCCCTACGAGATCAGTTCTCGACTAGTTCA
Organism: Medauroidea extradentata; assembly: GCA_003012365.1. Lineage (NCBI taxonomy): Eukaryota > Metazoa > Arthropoda > Insecta > Phasmatodea > Phasmatidae > Medauroidea > Medauroidea extradentata. Next base: position 33,167 of record PNEQ01097409.1, read on the forward strand.
GTAAGCCAGGAAAAGTACTTTTTATTATCAAGATAGATTAGCCCCGCATTACCTGTTTGAGACATACGAGGAATGTCGTGCACGCCATATTGTAGAAAGCTCTAATGTTTTACCATTTCGGAAGAAATCACTATACATAGAGAATGTAATGCTTCTACATCATGTCTCAGAAAATACTTAACCGAGTCTTTCTCAATTTTGTATAATATGTTCTACCGTAGGCTTCAATATATTTTCTTTATTGGCTACGACACTTGATTTGAAAATGGTGGTCACGTCAGTGTTTTAGGCAAATTTATAAGATCTGTCCTACCCTTTGACTGATGTCAGTTTAGGTATTAATTAGGAGACATCAAGTTTATCAAAATGTAGCAAATCGCAATATTTAAAAAACCATTCACCCTAATTAATTAAACAATGTATACATAACAGTTTTAACTCCATGCATCAAAATTATTAATATGGAACTTCGTCAACGGTTTCCATTTGTTAAGAAGATAATAAATCTTTAGCACCATATCTCTAAAATCACCTACTAACTTCCGCCAAATTTGGCACAGAAGTAATCCTGTACAAGTGAATATTTATAAATTACAATTATGAAACTAAGGCACATTTATTCTGAATGTGCACGTAAAAGTATGCTAGGTTATATTGCATATATTTGAATGTTACAACATTTTATCTGTTGTTTGTGCCGAATTGCATAGATGAACAAGACTAACAATAGTTTACAAATCAAGTATCACATTTATTCAACAAAATTAATACTAACAAATCTATCTTCACAGCCACTTTCTAAATGGGTTCTTATTTTGCATAACAACTTTTAATTGAATAAATCAATGCATGCTAATGGTAACAATACAAGTGATATTATAGACCGATGATTATTTCGAAAAGGCTGGCATTACATGAATTTCAGTTTAGAGTGTAAAATCTGCCACACCATTTAATAAAATTGAATAAAGTCTTATACGCAGAAAGCATTAACTATGCGTGTAAATTTTATTATTATATATTCTCGTTTGGTAATAACCTCATCTAATACGGCACGTAAATATTTGTATGTAAGTACAGGTTAACATTGAGAGGTATTTCAGAAAAATAACTTCCTGGGGTTAAATTGTTTGCTCAATCACCCGAGATAAGATGAATGAACACCTGCAGAAATTAAAGATTTTAAGATAAGCCTTAACATTTTATATGTGTGTAAAGTACTTTATTAAATTATAATCTATCGGTATAATTTGTTGCTTATTATTACCTTGGGTTAATAGTCTGCTACACAATTGCAATAAATACGTGTTAATAATGAAATTAATATAAAATATAAAGCACCAATTTAATAAACTGACATTCTTCTCCATAAATAAAAATATTAATTTCGCACTTTTCTCTTCAATATTTCATACACTACAGTTATGTTTTAAATGCGATCATAATCATTCAAGTTGTTTCTTCGTAGGACACTCAAATGCTGCTCAGCCTGTGGAGTCTGCTGCAAGACAAGGAGCACTGGGGCGACCCTGAGAACTTCAGACCCGAGCGCCACATTGGCTCCGACGGCAAGTTCGTCAAAGACGATTGGCTGGCCAACTTCGGCATGGGCAAGCGCGTGTGCATTGGAGAGTCACTCGCTCGCAACTCGCTCTTCATATTCTTCACCTGCCTCATGCAGAGATTCTCATTCAGTTTGCCGCCTGGCGAGCCTAAGCCATCCACTCTGGCCCTGCCAGGGTTCACTACAGCACCTCAACCCTTCAACATAAAGATAGATGTCAGATCATGAACTGTCGTACTCAACGTATACAGATATGAAAAACATGTTCAAGTTGCAATGAATTATTAATAAGACAAGTGGAAGACTTCGGATATACATTGTCGGTTGTATTGTGCATAACCGAAAAAATAATAATAAATAAATAAAAATTAAACCTGTTATCTGCTGATTTCTTGGACAAAGGAATTTGTGACTATAAGACACATTCACGAACCTTTGTTTAGATATAAACGTATTGTAAATTAAAGAATAAATTATTCCACCAAAATAAGTACTGTACTGGGCTTGGTTTGCTGAACGTAAAATACACGATTTAAGGACTTTTCAATATTAGAGAACTTATAATTTTATATGTGTATGAAAAAGTGCTTGGGAGTCCAATTTCTTCTTTTAAAAAAAAATAGCTTAGGTAGTTTTTCCATAATGCCAGTAGAAAGTCAAAGTTTGCAAGTTTACGTTCTTATACGCCGTAGAAACTAATTACCATAATTAAGTTATAAAATTCACATTTAAACTACATGTCTCAGGCTACTTCTTGAAATATTTATATATTTTTAAAATTTGCTGAAATTTAGATTTTTTTAAACTCAAATGTCTATTGTAACAGGGTTTTTATTTACGTAATGCATAGTTTCAAGGTGAATTTTATTGAATTTCATTACGTTCATTGATTTTTGTGGTTTACAAGAACTGAAAACATGCAAACTTGGACTTTGGAATGTCATAATGGAAAAACTAACTAACGTCATTTTATACGAATATTAATTTACGATTTTTTCCCCAACAAGCATCATTCAAAATCCACCCCATGCTTATCATATACACACTACTAATAACTACAATATTGTGTAGGGAATCGTATTTGAAAATAAATTATTTACATTTGGTTTGATGGGTTTATCAAATTTCCTAACGCAATAGGTTGCAAGGTGGGTGCGTCTTATACGAAGCAACGGGAAACCAGCATTTTTATTATATTATGTATATAACTTGAATATTAAAATATTCGTATCATGAGGTGGCGTGTAAGTTGCGACTTTGTCCACTACGGAACTATCTACACATCTTCATTGCTATGAATAACAGACACAATTCCTAAGTTTTGAAGCACTCAAACAATGGAATTAATGCATAAATAAAATACTTTCCCCACTAATAGATGCTTTAGCACAAAACGGATCAATCATATGTGAGTTGATCACATAGAATTTCTTAAACATTTTTTTTTACTGTTCTGCAGTGAGTATTGCATTTATTATTTTTAAATAATTACTTTAGTAAATGTTTTTTGATATTTCATATAAAATATGCATAGATTAGTCTCAAACAAAATTAAATTCTATGTAAATATGACTTAAGTATACTCTACGGATAATTTCACATAGATAAAAAATTTTAAAAGTTATTAAATTTATATGAGTTATGCGATAAGTGGTATTTACACGTGTTTTTTTTGTTAAGCATGATGAAATATTAATTTTAACTAACAGGTTTTTAACTGCATGGTAAAAACGACATTCGTGAATTTACAAAAATCAATACTATACATGCACGAATGGGGTGAGAGGAAAAACAACAAATATACTGTGAATTAAAAAAAAAAAAAAAAGAATATGAAGATAAATGTGGCGAAATAAAAAGCAAAAATTTTCATTAAAATTCTAAAAAATATTGAAAGTTATGTCTGGAAATATAATCAATTTCACATTTAGAATAAACCTATAAAAATAGATCCACAGTGATGTGTTTTGAGATATCTGTTAACCTTGCTCCTTACCGAGCAAAACACATGTTTTACAGAAATCTTAATATATAAAATGAAGTATCCTGGCACACTCACTCAATCATCAACGCACAGCCCAAACCGCTGGACCTAGAACCATGAAATTTTGAGGTAAGCTTCTCCCTTGCCCCGTATGTACCTAGTAAGAATAGATGTTTCGAAATTCTTTAACTAAGGGGGTGAAAATACGTGAAATGTGTTTTCGATTATCCCTCCATATCTATCGGACCAATCGAGATATCGAAGTGCTCTTTGCTTTAAATTGATGCTTTTGTAAATATCCCAAGTACTAATAAATAATATTTTCCGAATTCGGACCTAAAGAGGTTAGAAAAAAGTAAAATATGTTTTCGATTCACAATCGATATATATCGATTATATTGATTTTTATACTGCGACATGATTTTTGTTCAAGACTGTGCTTCAAATACTTTAAATTTAATTTCAGGAATTTTTTTAATTCGCCACCTATGGAGGTGAAAAGGGGTGAAAAGTGGTGAAAAGTGATTTCAATATTAATCGTCGATATATCCTGTACCCAGCGGGATATCGTCGTGTTTACCACGTTCAAGAGATGCCAGTAAAGTAGTACAATATATCATTTAAGGTTTTTTTTTTTTTTTTTCGAAATTTTGTCTCTTAGGTGGTGAAAAGACCTGTGATGTGTTTCAGATAAATCCCCGATATCTATCGAACCCGTCGAGATATACCGTTAATTTTTGTTTCAGGAAAATTAATCGCAATATAGTTTTTAGAATTTTCGAAATCCTAACTCTCAGTACCGTGCAGGGTCACGTGCGTTTTTTAATGCATGAGATTTTGATTCGACTGAAAGGACTGCCGTCAAGATTTGCACTTCAATTGGATACTTATACAACTGTCTAGGATGAGAAATTAAAGTATTTCGAAATTCGACCTCCAAAAGGGTGAAAAAGATAAAAATTTATTTTCTATCAACCCATAATGTCTAGCTAACCAGTAGATATATTGAGGTGTTGTTCGCGTCAGAATGATGCTCACTTAAGTATTTAAGAAATTATATGTAAGTTTTTTTTTTTTTTTTTTTTTTTTTTTTTTTTTTTTTTTTTTTTTTTTTTTTTTTTTTTTTTTTTTTTTTTTTTTTTTTTTTTTTTTTTTTTTTTTTTTTTTTTTTTTTTTTTTTTTTTTTTTTTTTTTTTTTTTTTTTTTTACTTTACGAGTTGTCCTCTACAGAATGGTTGTTACAAAAGGCTCAACGGACCGTTTTATGTGTTGGTAGCAAATGGAAAAGATGATTGTGTAGAGCTGAATAGTAAAAATTTTTGTCAAGATTAAGTTCTATGTGAAGGAAACAGAAAGTAGAAATGTATTTGTTGTTGGAGATTTGTTGAAGAAGACACAATTCTTCACCCAAAAGTTTGTTTCGTCAGAATTGTCTGCATACGAACTGAACAATTCATTTAGATCTGAAACATATATTCAATTAAAGCTGTTTAGATAAACAGTAATAACAGATTGGTATGCTGGCCTGTACATCATTCATGATGTGAGATGTGAAATTGAATGGCTGAGGAATATGAAATAGCAAGACAGTTAAAGGTGACTTTTGATGTACTGTGTTTGGTAGATTGTATTCCCATAGCATACATTTCGTTTTTGTACAAGTGTTTTCACTTGTAATTCTTGGTTAGAATTATTTTATGGTTGTTGCAGTACAGTTTCCATCTTGCATGTTAGCCAGTTTTTACAATTTGCCTGTAACGTTTATGGAAACTGTTAGTTACGAGGAATAACATTTTTAAGTATTAAATGATTTAAAGAATTTTAGGTTTCGTTAAAGAACAATGCTCTGTATTTTAATATTTTGGACATTTTCATAACTTTCTTAGAAATGTAAGATTATAGGTACTTAATTATTTATAACTTGTATTATATCCGACAGTAAAGTGAGTGAATAGGTTTTAGTCAGAGCTTAACATCGAGGTCTTTAGCGCAGGTGAGGGGTGACATGAGGTGAGTATGTAGCAGCGCCGGAATGAAAGGGTGGGGGAAACGGGATATCCCCGAGAAAACCCGCCGACCAGCGGCATCGTCCGGCCCGATTCCCACATGCGAAAGTCCCGGGAATCGAACCCGGGTCGCCTTGGTGGGAGGCGAGAGGGCTGACCCCGCAGCCACCGCAGCCCCCGACTGTAAAAAAAAACACTATGAGAGCAGTAAGGTAAATTATATAATGTAAGAATTACAGCAAAAACCTTAAATCGATATTCAGACAGAAACAACTTAAATGATACAGCACATATGTTGGTTCTGTCAGTTACCACCAGGACCTCTTCACTTATTCAATTAATCGATTATTACGTTTCAATTTCATGCGGTAACATTTCTGAAACGTTCTAAATGGGACTAATTGGTGTTAAATGTCATTATTGTCCGGTAGCCTGTTCTGCCGCTGTATCCCGTTTTGCTTCCCATCTCCCAAGAACTATAATTTGTTTTGGTAGAAACAAAATTGTTTTTCATTAAATAAAAATTTTTTGCACAACTTTTTCTGTCCCTATACCACCTCCCTCCAAAAGTGTGTCTTTATTTTCAGCTAAATACTTCGTGGACATAAGCACAACAAATCACCAAAGTTTTTTGGATACCTTATTCTTCTCAACTGCTTAAATATAATTCAAACAACTCACAAAGTTTATAATGCTACTGTCACATGATAAGTCCCTCTCTATGAAAGAGAACACTGACTGACTGACATATAAAAACGCAGCCCAAATCGCTGGACCTAGAATCGTCAAATTTTTCGTGTGGGTTCCCCTCAGGTCGTAGGCAAGCACTAAGAAGGAATATTTTCTAAATTCGACCTCTAAGGGGGTGAAATGTATTTCCGAAGAAATGTTGGTAGAGCTCAAACCCAACTGCCTAACATTGTGATTTTTACTTTAATAGGACACACATAAAAATGCATATTACACTATTTAAAGATTTTTTTCGAAACTCAACATTTAAGGGGATGAAACACCTTGCATGTATTTCCGATTAACTATCGATAACTATCGAATCGTTCGTGATAGAGAGTTGGTATTCACTTCAATATGTTGCTAACGTAAATACCCAAAAAGAAGTTTTAGGATTTTTTTAATTCAACCGTCAAGCAGTAAAAAGGGCCAAAATGTGTTTTTTATTAATCGTCTATTTTTCTGAAACACAATTGACTATTCGTCATGATTTTTACTTCAACTGGTTACGTATACAAATGTCTATGACATGACTCCAAAACGCTTCGAAATTCCTTAGTTAAGGAGGTGAAAATACGTGAAATGTGTTTTCGATTCACAATCGATATATATGTATGTATGTGTGTGTATATATATATATATATATATCCCATTTATTGTCATATAGCAACGTGATTTTTATTTAAGATTTATGCTTACTCAGATACATGAAAAGTAATTTCAGGAATTTTCGGAATTCCCAACCTAAGGAGGTGAAATATTTTTTTAATTAATGGTCGATATATCTTGAACCCAGCATGTTATTTTTGTGTTTTACCAGTAAAGTAGTCTAAAATGTGATTCAGTGTCTCTTAGGAGTTGAAAAGATCCAGAATACGTAATACCCATCGAAATATTAAATTTATTTTTTATTTCAGGGTAATTATTAGGTAAGTGGCCGCAAAAAGGTTATAAGATTTTTCAAGATTGGAACTCTCAGTACTGTACAGGGGTTATATGTGATTTTTGATGAATGATCGATTTTGCTTAGACTGAACGAATTATCGTCGTAATTTTCGCTTCAATTCGATACTTGAACATATATTTTAAGGGGGAATTAATTTTTTAGAAATTTACATCTACAGGGGCGAAAAATCCATAAAATTTGTTTTCAATCAGCCGCTGATACTTATCTAGTACAGATACTGAGGTGATGTTTGCGTCAGAATGATAATTACGTAAGTACCTAAGAAAAGTAATACAAATTTTTTATTTTATAAGATAACTTAGCAATTAAGAAAAAACTCGGTTTGCATACTTTGAAGGGAGACGATCCGAAAGCAAGTACGACCTGAGAGAAATCAATTTTCTTGTAGTTTCGTTCTACATGTTGTAGTACAACCTCTATGAACCTGAGAAATTGTTAATAATGTCGACATTATGTGGCGCAGCTGTTTGTCGTTCTGACCACGGCCGTGGTCTCCCCTATTCCTTGCTCCAAAGACAATACCGCTTATAGCATAGATATATAAATTATAAAACAACCTAAATTACTTTTTTTTTCGAAAAAATATCATGTTTTACATATAAGACCATGATCAATTATATAATAATAAAAAATTACAATAAGTATTACTAATTACAGTTCATAAAATAAATACCAGGATAGTTAACTAACGTTAAACCGTAGCGGAATTAACTTAATAAATACAATTTCAGTAAACATTAACAACTGAAATGTAGGCATCACAGACGCATATATTACAGATAATCTTCGTCCAGGAGAAATACTATTTTCATATGGTACGCACTCGATACCGTATACTCTTAAGCCCCTGCCACAATGAACTTTTAACTGCCGTGCAGTGCAGTGCCATGCCGTGCTGGTGTGATTCTAGCTATCTAATTGGCCCACGTGACCATGACGTCACTGCCGTTCTGCTTACCGGGCAGTGCTGTGCTGTGCCGTGCTGTGCTGCCAATTCCAAGCGAACTTTAAACTTTTTTGGCAACGGCAGGGGCGGCACTCACCGGCCGACACCGGCAGGGAGCGGTAAGGTGTTTGCTATTGGTTGACTGATGTACGTCACAAAACGAGAGCCAATACCATGACAGCGCGCGGAGAAAAAATGTAAACAAACAAAAATAAGCGACTGCTCTGCCACCTATTGTGTGCAGAATGAACAGTAACCCCAGCGGCAGGTACCGGCATTCATTGTGGCATACAATGAGGATAAAACCGGCCGGTCACCGTAGCGGCAGCGCGAGCGGCAAGTCACCAGCAGATGGAACTTTCCATTGTGACAAGGCCTTTAATGTTTACTATATAAATTCTACCACAGTGTTTTTTCTTTCTTAAGTTCAAAGCTGTCCTTTCACCCAATAAAGCCTGCTTAAATTACTAACATGATCTTTGAAGAAACACATAAATACACTGTAGATAAGTTATTCTCAGTGCAGTAAACACAAAATAGTAAGAGTAGACTCGTTAACAAGAACGAATTCCCTGTAGACCTCCCATATCAAGTGACGATCCAGTAGAAGTATTTGTATCTGCTAGTAAATACTAAGTCTATGCTCAGTTTACTCGTCAATCCTCTCGAAGAAAGACTCTGCTTTTCACTCGTTCCACTAGACTCAGTGCCTACTGTTGCAAAGCGTTCATTGCACTGCACCATAACATAAAGACACACTGTGATAGACAGTCCGTGCGTGCACTGTGTCCTCGGTGGGTTGGACCAGCCTACCGGCAAGTAGTTCGTGGCAATACAATATTAACCAGTAGCACCTGCAAATGATCCTAACACATGCTATGGAGTTACTGAAACATACAAAACCTCTTTGGTTTGTTCCAAGAACACCTTAATTTTTAAGTCACAACTTAAGCACTGTCTCCACACAGTTCCCATCTGTTCAACACCTTACTCCATACTGTTACCGAGTCAAACGCATACTTTTCATCCCCGTTCCAGCAGAGAACTAACTACTCGACGCGACATGTGACTGACTCTGCCGCAGGGGTCTCGGACAGCACCCGACCTTTTCAGCATCCAGCAAGGAAGAGTTTTGTATTACCATGCAGTTTTCTATAGTACCTTCCCCTCTCCCCTCTATTCCCCGTTCCATTCTTCGCACACATGTTAAAACCTATCCCAGCCTCTCTACCTGCATCACATGACCTTGAACTGTCATTGCACTTCCCCCCTCCTTTCCCCTCTTCAGGACCATTACTGCTGCACATGTTTGAACCTGTCCCAGCTCACATCCCCCTCCTTTCCCCTCTTCCCCCCAATTACTGCTGTACATGTCAGAACATGTCCCGGCTTCTCTTCCTGCATCACATGACCTTTAACTGATATTGCACTTCCCCCTCTATATCTCCATCATTGTCAGGCAAGTGAGAACTTGTGCCAGTTCACTTCCCTCTCCTTTCCCCTCTTCACGCCATTACTGCTACACATGTTTGGACCTGTCACAGCTTCTCTTCCAACAATACATGACCTTGAACTGTCATTGCACTTCCCTCTCTATACCTCCATAATTGTCAGCCAAATCACAACCTGTCCCAGCTTCTGTTTCTTCATATACTGGAGTATAAATTGCTTCTTGAGCCCAGTCTTTATCATGTTGCTGCCCATCATCGTCGCCTACTGTAGTTCTCCACATGTTTTAGATAGATTTTTATAACTAAAATTGCTCAGATGTTTGTATGCTGTACCATTGATGGCTTATATTACTTTTTAAACCTGTGTATAACTTTTAAGTAATAATGATTTGGTTTTACAAATTTACATGTTCTAGACTTCTGAAATTGTATACATATTTTTTCCCCCTGTACCTGTTCTGTGAATCTATTTCACATGTTTTTGTTTAATTTCTTAACATGTATACAGTTACTCGGTGTGATAATGCGCCTTGAACTGTTTCGCAATGTATTCTTGGTGGAGTATCGTGATTTCTGCAGTAAGTAGTCTTCTAGTAGTTGCTAGTAGTGTACCACACCTCTCTTCATTGCAGTCCACTAGTAATGTAGGCGTTGCATTAGTTACTAGGAGAGAAAAAGTTTCATCACATTAATAATGCTACAGTGACAAATGTAATATAAATAGTATAATGAACATGACTTAACTTTTAGTCAGCATATCTATATGGTAGAGTGTTTACTACACCTTAGCACACGCATAGTTTGTCGTTTAGCCAAATAAGCGTCAGTTTGTTGCTACACTTGGAATATAGCTGCTTTTTCCATGATATTATACTATATACAGTTACTCGCATAACATTCTCTCTGTTCAGAGTCCTGACGTAGTCCTGGAAAGTAATTTTCTATTTTATCACACATGTCTCGTTTTATTTATTACGGAATTTAAAAACATAAAACTTTTAAATAGTTAATAACAAAATAATAATATTAAAATTTAAATTCCACATGAAAGCAAATACTGTATTTATAATAAAACTAAATTATATATATTTAAGAATCATGACATAAATCTTTAAAAGTCCATAAAACATCTTTACACGAAAATATTAAGAATTAAATATATTAAAAAGGTCAATAAGGGGAAAAATCCAATGGCACTTGGCTGGCACGACGTCAAACGTAGTGTTGGTGAGTGAAACGGAATCGGGGATGTAAACACATCGTTTCCTCACTGAATGTTGAAGAATGGATATGGTTGGACGCATTCTCAGCTGCGACGAAAACCAATCCACCAGCTCAATCGCCGGGACGAACCACAGGCACGAAACAAACCGAGATGGAAAAGCGCCCGTAATGATGTGAGGCTCACATTTGGACCCTTGCTAAAAGCAAGGAACGCGAAATTAATAAAATGTGCACGAAAAGTAACAAATAGAGAAACTGTCTGAAGACAGGTACTCGCCAGACTGCGACGAGAGAAGCTGAAAAACTTAGCACTACATTTTAAGACTAAACTACGTATGAAGTAGTAGATTAATAAAAAAACTATTCTTGCAGACTACATGATGAAACTAGACGAAGAAATGTAAAACAATATAAACTGTTAGGGCATCTACGTCCCTACATGTGCCGGAAAGACACGAACACCGCAACAACATATCATGTTGTGTTCACTGCTGATCAACGAGTGCCGAGAAAAATAGAGGAGATGTAACAGGGCGCAAACAATGGTGCCGCGCAGTAAGTTTAAAACGCCCCAATAAATGGCAGGGGCAGTCAGATTAGCCTACCGACAAGGAGGCATGGGACTTTCATGCGGGCAGACACGCACAGATAGGTCAAAATCACGTGATAAACACACACACGCCGACACAGCAGATGCCTGCATTGCAGCACGGAACAGTCAAAAAGAAGGAAACAATGCTTCGGGTAAGGAACACAAAACGTAAATGAGCACGTCCGGCTAACAAAGAACACGTTACTGCAGCCTGAATCGGCTCTACTCATAACTAACATGTGTAGGAAAAATTGACTGTAATGAAGAAAAAAATGTACTGAAACGTCTAGAATAAAATAAAATTACTGACTGACACTAAATTACTGTTAGTACAATGTAAACCATTTAATATCAATAAATAACAAAAAACGTTAAGAAAATGAACCTAAATTTACGAAAATATAGACAAATGATTTTAATATTTAATTTATATAAGTCGTGATGTATGTAATACGGCTCAGAACATTGCTTTACATGACTTCAGACCATGTGCAATTCCTTTCTTGTTTTCCTGTTTGCGTGTTTGTTTGAGTGATTTGTTCCGTCCCTGATGACATCTAGATCAACGAAGCGTAAAAAACCAATTACATATCTACTGTATAACCTATCCACATATAATCATTTATTCTTATATTAGATGACTAAACTCACTTTAACACCTGTCCACTGCTTGACGCACAGACACAAACACAAACACTCTCTTAGCTCCACACAGAACTATGCACATACCTTCCGAACACATTACCGAAAGCACAACACATAGCACATCACATGTCTCAGTGAGCGACACCACATGCATTTCCCTTTCGGATTAACACTAGTACTTTCTCAAACTTAACAAGAAAACTACTTACTATAGTATTATAGCTACACATAAAATCGTACCCGCGTTTCTATATTATTCCATGCTTTAAAATTCATATTGTAGATATGTATACGCGGTGCAGAAACAGTTAACAAGCCTAGATATAGAATGTTGTCCCTTTAGTTAGTTATCATCACTGGATGATCCCGTAGGGGGATTGATCCCTGTCAGATCGGTCTTACGGTTTTTCTTATAAATCAGGGAATAGACACACTGTTTTACATATTTCACGCTGACAAGACATAGTTTATTGATTCATTCACTTTTTGGAATCCATATGGCATTGTTTCTGTTAATGTTGCGGCCTCTGTAGTCGCTCTCGTAAATATAGCAATTTTTCCTTTTCAGCTGTTTTCCGTTGCAAAATAATGAATGTATTATGGTTCCAGCAATTAAAGAAAATCGATTAAGATTGTATCTATGCCTTGTCGTGACAAAAGTTTTAATACGTCGACTGGAAAAGAAGTTTTCGAGAAGAAACAGATAAATCCTAGGTGGTAGGGATCAATACCCCTTAAAGACGTTCACTTTTCGCACAACGAACAGTCGTGACTCGCTGCAACGCATTTGAAGCAAAAGTAGGAAAGCCCCTTAAGGGCTAGCAGCAGGGACCTAAACGTAATCAATGCCACCGAGGCTAGACTCTGGACTCACAGTCAGAGGGCTACAGGTTATATTCCCAGTCAGAACATCATTGTCAAAGACCTTTCGAATACACGTCAGGAAAGTTCCTAACTATACACCATAGCTGTTCCCTTCCCGTTTAGTGACTAAGCAGGGTATCGGTTGTCGCTGTAGCTGACGCATTCGTCTTCCACCAAGGAGATCCGGGCTCGATTCCCGATGTTTGCTTTTGGGAATCATGCCAGGCGGTGCCGCTGGTCGACGGGTTTTCTCGGGGATCCCGCTTCCCCTGCACTTCTTATTCTGGTGCTTCTCCATTGCATAGCCTCATTCCATGCTATCCTACAGCGCAAGCGATGTCTACGGGCAACCCAGTAGCCCTCTGTTACATTCCTCATACGATATTATCATCATCATTACTAATTATGCGAGTTATTGGTTCCATATATAAAAAACTCACTGTCAGCGAGACATTAAATCCTAACTACCTACCCAAGCAGCTTCAATTAACTCCTGCCTGCTTCTTCAAAAATGTTATACAATTTGTTCACGGTACAGTGAACACATTTGAAGAGTCCTGCCATGAACAATAATCAAAACTATATACATTATGTTCCGCTGTTTGACCTACATACTTCGGGGTTGTGTTCCTCAGATCATTGGGGACGAAAAAACATTTATGAAAAATAGGCTACGATGCCGCATTAACGAGTTACAAGGGCAAACGTGAAAGAAAACGCACGCAGCCTTGTGAAGTGCATTTATTAAGGGCCTCACTAGATATGCTGCGTTCGTGTTGCCGTTAACCGATGTACGTAATGCATTTTCGCCTCTCCGCGCAAGCCACTCAGCTGGCGTGCAGTGTTTTACTATAATCCTTTTACTATGGGGCTTTAAGCGGTGACCACATTATATTATTTATGGGCAGCAGAGTTCTAAGTCTAACACTTGTTTCTATTGTTGTGTTTTCCGAATCAGGTCATTATTTTTTTCAGATAATGCGCGTCAAATAGTTTCGTTAAGAAAGGAATAGTCGTCACTCGCTGCAACGCGTAGGTAGGGAGGCCTCTTAAATGTGACTACAATAATGTGTATTGGCTCACACCAGCTGTTCAAAATGTGCACCGACTGGTCGTATGCAGGCTGCGTTGCATCATGAAACGTTGACACTACATGCGAGGTAACTCTTTGCGTAATTGATCGGTGGCGTCGGTAATGGCGTGCTGCAACTGGGCACGTAAGTCTGATCTGTTGTTCACTGTACTCCCGACTCTTCAGATAGCCCCACGCGAAGTTAAGATTGATTCAATTTCATGTTAGAAAGATAATGTATTTTCTTATGGAAGAGTTTGGAACAGGGAAAATTTCTGCCGCAAGTTTCGCTACCTTTGTAAAATTTACTTAAAATAGACTTGGAAACGACAGAAGTCATTTAACTTAATTTTAAAATGAAAATAAACTGATTTCGCATTTTAAATAATAAATTTATGTAACTAAAATTTCAGGAAATCTCTGTGATTGGTCAGTTTGCACCCATTACCGGTACCAGCGTCCAAGCGGCAGAAATGTTCCATGTGACAAACTATTAACATTGATGTTTCTAACCTGAAGTAGAATTAACCTTAACGAAGTTCAACAGAGACAGTTTTGTCACCTGCGTGTCTGTGCCTTTCACCTGTCTTGTCATCGCAGCAATGAACGGGTTTTTCCACTGTGTTCCCTGCGCATTTGTCCCTGCAACCCATTAATAGAGCTGTGTAGTCCCATTTTTACAAAGGCATTTATTCCCAATGTTCTGATGAACGCGCCCCCGAAGAATGTAGGTCCGAGAGATGTTAACAATTTAGTGCTACAAAAATTTATACACTGTGTTTATTACTTGCAGCGCTCCGCTTTTTATGGACATGCGACAAAAATATTCCAAAAAAAGCTTAAAAAAATCTAAAATACCAAGACTTAAAATAAATGTATCACGCAGTGTATTCATATCCATAGATAGCGGCAGTCTCGTGCACGTATACGTATGTACATTCAGAAATTGTCCTTTAGGTTGGATCGTATTCAAATTCGATTGCCTACTCCTGGAACAGAATAAGCCATTTCCTATTAAACAGTGCAGTAACGTTTGGCCGTGCGACCCTCATCCAGCGTAATGGCCATCAAATTTCAGTGTAATGAGAACAGAGGGTACCTCTGGCCTAGAACGTCTTCCCCAGGCCCATTGTAATCCTGTTATCACCCTCCAGTTATTGCTGAAAAGAACTGCACGTCGGGAAAGTGGCCGGGGGTTGGAGGGGGAAATAACGGGTTGGGAGTGAGTTAAATTGGCGTCGCCACCACGCAGCGTACACGTCCTTGTTTTATGTCCCTGGGCGAGAGCTCTTCCCTGATTGGTCCATAAACATCCCTCTACCTTTGTGTGCAAACAATGTCCTTGCTCTTCCCCGAAATGAACCGCCAAGCCTAGACGACATTTGGTGGAAGGGATAAAGGGGAAGTGGGGAAATACACGAAAACGGTCACTTCACCAAATGCTTCACCTTACTCTTGTGAGCTGCGACACTTGTGTTTCTTGGCTACAAATCCTCCTAAAGCCGGTTCTAGCAAGTGCGGATGTAGCCGGAATGTAACTTAGATCATCCGTTTAGAAAAAAAAAATTGTCACCAAATATCGTAGAGGACTGATCAACGAACGGACCCCTGACGAAACGTTAACATATTATATAAATCATAAAAATATTCAGACCTCTATGAAAATCAAATACTTCTATTCTAAGGATACTTCAATGCTGAGGATTACGGAAGTTAAAATTATTTTCAAATCAAAACGCGAGTATTATGAAGTCTGTTTATCTTACAGTTCCAACTGACGTCCAATAATAAAATATCTACACAACAAAAAGTGCCAACAAATTATTATGAGTGATTAAGATTTTGCCCTGATTGAGTATTGCAGTCATTCGCGCGACATATTGCCTTTCCATTCACCGCAAAGACGGTATATCATGCATCCTTGCCTTTTGGCGCAAGTCACTGACCTAGTGCGCAGTCTCCACGCCAGTAGCTCGCCTGTACGAGACTCTCTGTGGTTACCATATCACTTTGTATGTAATATTATACATGGATGTGTACTGTACACTCCTTCGCAAGTTTAAAATTCTGAATCGAGATTTTTCGTACATAAGGACCGCAAAAACACACACGGTCACGAGTAAATTAACTTAAAAGAGTTTCGTGGAGAACCTGAAATGGATATAACCACGTGTAACGTTATTTGAATGCTATTCTGAGCAGACATCCCTTACGCCATGTTGAGCAGTTTTAGGATAAACGTCTATCGGCCGATGCTCTACATACCGCTCAGCGTACTGGGTAGGCCCGCTTACTGGTCGTGTGAATGAGGCACGACGCCAAGGGCGATGCTGACCGGCTCATCTGGTGCGGTATCACCTCTACCGCAAGACACTGAAACGACATACAGTGGAATCGTAGATCACTCAGCTGACACTTCCAGTGGTGACCCCGTCTTTTTATTGGTGGAAAGTGTTAATCAAAGTCCTTTGCATGCTTATAAAGTAGTTTCACACGAATCCCGTGAGTAGTTTTTCAGATATGACAGGTTGAAAAAGCTGTTTTTAGCCATTTTGAGGAGCTCCGAAATGATTTTTTTAATCGACGTAATGCTTTGAAACGACTCATCAGTCATATTTTGGGGTGTATTTTCTTTTAGTATATAGACACATTGGGCATATGGGGAATAGTTTCTGTTAAAAAAACGTATTTACAAAAACGTATTTACAAACACGTATTTACAAACACGCATTTTAAGCGCGTGGTAGGCGAGGTCCTTAAGGGTAGTGTTAGACAATTTTATTGTATTTTCAGTTTTTGACCCATATCATGTATTCAAATTGTAATCATCAAAATGTCCTCTTCGACAAAATGTGATGTACATAAAAAAAACTTCTAGTTGAATATAAATGTTCACTTTTAATTTAATATTCTGACACGATGTTGTATAATTTTGTATAAAAATTACTTTTTCTTAAATTAGTATTCGCTCTAGCATAGTTAGTGCTTAATATTATTTTATATAAATTATTTCTTATAGCGCATATGTCTTATTAAGCATAGTCATGTCTTAAAACGTAGTTATTTAGAAATGTATAAGTTTTAAAAAATATTTAATGTAGAGAGAAAGGCAACACATTGTAATATTTCATTGTATCCTTTTTCCGTTTTGAAGCAGAGATACGCCATGTTTCAGTTTGTCAGCATAGTTCTCAAGTATTTTCAAAGTGTTTGCATATGTCAATTGAATTTAAAATGCAAACACATATTTAGACCCAGAAAAAATTGGTAAGATTAGATACGCGCTCTTTCAGTTTGTAAGCATAGTCCTCGATTATTTTCAAACTATTTGACATATGTCTATGAAATTTAAAATGCAGACACACATTCAGGCCCAGATTAAGTTGGTATGATTACCTAAAAAAGCACTTGAACGGAAGATTACACTTTAAACTAGTCGTCGTGTAATAAACATAACCTTCTTTCTCAACACACTTTTTACTTATCTTGTGTCGATTCATATTGTAACTCGTACCAAAGTCGTTTTTGCATTGCTCATACTTATCTTGATGTTGTTACATTGTTCACATAATGGTCCACAGTGTTCATACGTTGATCTGACGTCATTGGTGTAGAACACATTTATTCATCGTCATTTGCAGCAGAATCATTAACATGGCTATGTCTTTTCTGCGATGATGGTAATAATTTTTTGAAGGGCGAACAACAACTTCGAATATTTTCTTGTGTTTGTTTAGATTTTCAACAAGGGCAAACAATTTATTGCAGTTATCACATATGTAAGCTTTATGGCTAGGATTTATTAATATTCATTTGTGCACTGCATATCTGTTTGCATCGCGATCACATGAAAATGTTTTGCTATAGTAGCTACATGAACGCATTAAGATAATGAAGTCGTTTGCTTTGTTGAGGAATCAGTTTTCACTTCTGTAGGCACAATTTTTCTATTTGATGGTCCAAACATCCGCGAATAACGATTCACAGGCAAAGGAACGGATGAAAAATTTTTAATCCCTAGCACGGCCGTAGAAGAACAGGTCTGGACACTCGCCTGGATATTTGACCCCCTTGTTGTTTGGCTGTAGTTCACCAAGTTACCGAGAATATTGTGTTTTATTGGCGCTGACGCTAGGATGGTCGGACTAAACTCCGCCCACTTCCTTTCCGCTAAGGTAAACAATTTACCAAAACGTATTTTTTTATCAATTTATGAAATACTTTCTTCGCTCACAAATTTAAGGAAAGGCTCCAGCAATCTTTATTTACTTTATTAATTTAACAATAGAAAAAAAGTGGACGGAGTTTGAGTCCGACCGCTCGGAAAACAGCGCCAAAAAGTACGACATTCTCGGTAACTTGACAAACTACAGCCAAACAACAAGGGGGTCAAGCAAAATACATTGTTAGATAGGCGAGTGTCCAGACCTGTTCTTCTACGACCGTGATCCCTAGTTACTTAATTTTTTCTTGTTAGATAGTTTATAGCTCCCTGCCACTTTTTAATATAAACAAAGAGAATATTGGTTGGAGCGACTCTGTGAATTTTTTTTCTGAATGTAATCGCCATACGCTTTATCTTTGTTTAAATAAACGTTTTTGTATATTTCTTTGTTTACAAACCATGAATACATCGCAAAACTAAAAAATCACTACATTTTGCAGTAAACAAAAAATTATAAAACAAACACTACTTCAGGTATTTTAATGTCATTTGTTTCTGAAGCAGAATGTTTATGAACCTAAAATGTTACTAAGCAATCACAGTAAATAAAAATTAATTCATCCTCATTTTTAGCCACAGAGGTGACTTTAAAATACAGAGAAAACTGTATAAATACTCCACTAATTCCGTGTGAATATTTTTGTGGTCTTGACTGAGCCGCCGTGTGTTTGCCGCTTAGGCTTGTTAGTGGATGTGTTTGGCAAGAAGTATCAGTAACATTAACATTTATACCACGTGTTTAACACATGATTTCACCCAGATGTGTAAAGTGTGTTTATTTAGTGTCTTTCCCTTGTGTCTGTTATTCACATAAAGGCAAAATAAAGTTACAAATAATGTTTCACTGCTGTGAATCCTGCATAGAATTTTACATGATTGTGGTTATGTAAAACGAATTTGACTTCACATTTTTGCGTGAAAATCGTAATTAGGGAAAAAGAAGCTTAAAATAATAATCAATGAATTCTATTACATTGTGTACTTTAGTATACGCTGCTTTTATTTCCCATTACAACATATTAAAACAAACATGATATATGTATGACGCGATGACAGAATGGTAATATTAATAGCACGTGACGTGTGGAAACATGCTACAGTATATTTAGGATTTCCAAAATCTAAAAAGAAATTCTGCTAAAATTCAAAATTAAATAACTGGATTCAAACGAAATAGTAAGAGTTGTGTATTGTGTATACTAAAATTAAAGGCCCACAGCTTGAAGTGAGGTTTAATTTAAAAAAGCATTATGATGAAGATCTGTTCGCTGTTTCAGTGTCATGTCATGTACACAGAAACAATAGGATGTTTAATGGGCGTATCACCTTTGTCACGCCCTCGTTTTTAATGGGGAAGATTTCCAGCTTTTCAATAAAGTAACTTAAACATATTTTTGTAGTGTGGTGAATTATATTCTGAATATCATCACGCATGTA